>BQNB010022868.1:0-62475 GCA_026074375.1 Tanacetum coccineum | reverse complement strand
CCTGAAGGTGATCGATGCCCTTTTGACTTAAGCAAACCTCTTCCTCTAAAAGGTTGTCCAGATCATCTAACCGTAGCTGCAGAATACTTCTTCAACAACGATCTTGAATACTTAAAGTCAGGATCAGAGGAAAGGAAGTATACTACATCAATCACCAAGACCAAAGATGTAAAGTATGCCTTGAAGTTCATAGAAGATATGATTCCTAACCAATGAAGCCCAGTCAAGGTAGGATAAAACAAGGATGTTGCATTCGGAATTTCACACTGGGGTTACGGACATAAGCTATGGTATAGATCACAGCTTAACAAGTTCTCTCCACATGATGTCTACTCAACATTGAGAATCCTGAGCGTGGCTAGTGTACAAGTTGAAAATCTGCATGGATATGGATACTTGAAAGAGATTGTTGTGAGAAGAGCTGATCGGAAGCTATACAAATTAAAAGAAGGTGACTTTCCACATCTACACCTAAACGACATTGAAGACATGTTACTTCTTTAGGTTCAGCACAAGTTATTCAACCTCGAGGGTAGTGACATTGTCGACTTGGCAGTTGTGCTGAGAATGTTCACCAGAAGAATCATTATTCAGAAACGTGTCGAAGATGTTCAGCTTGGTGTCGAAAGTTATCAAAAGAAGCTCAATCTCACCAAACCTCAAAAAGATTTTCCCACCATCTCTACCAAAGAACCATACACTCCATCTTTCGATCCACCAGGGGTTGTCTATGAAGACTCAAGCAACCGAAAGATACTCATGCGAGCAGATAAGCTCTACAAGTTCTTGGACGAAACACTCACGCTTGTACTAGACAAACTCTATTATAGGGTGCTCAACTTTAGAATGGGATACAACAAAGGCATGCCTAGGAGAAAATGGTCATCCACTGATCAAAGATGATCAAAAATCATTGTAGAGATGAACAAAGAGCTATTGTAGGAAAGGCGAGTTATGCGGAATCTGGAAAGATTGGTTGGTGCTAAAGAACTTGAGATGGACTACAGGCTGATGCAGAGGAAAGTATGACTTTGTCATACTGGATTTCTTCTTATAACATGTCTTATCTCATTAATCTATCTTATGAATAAGTGTACAAAAGTAGTGTAGAACTTAAAATAGGCTAATATAGTGTTTGAGTTCGAAGTTTTCAATAAAATTCAAAATCTTTCAAACTTTCATACTCAACACTATATAATACCCTCATAAATTAAGGGGGAGCATTAAAATGTTTCTGATAATAATGATTAATAAGATAACATTTTTTCTCCCTAGAAGCTTAAATTTTAAATCAATTGATATCCAAAATATCAAAAGATTTGACATTTTAGATAAAGGGAGAAAATCTGATTCAAATTATAAGGCTTATAATGTGATCTTGATGACTTAAGTACAGCTTCTTCTTCGTATGTGCAAAACACTTTTGAATATCGATGCACATATGCAGGGGAGCAATTTTGGAAAAGAAAACATTAAGGGACAAAAAGTTTTGATTTATATCATCGGTACCTTGATTAAGTTTTTCAAATGGTTTTATGGCAATGAGAGTAATACCCGAAGACCGACCATGTACTTTATTTTATGGAGTTATAAGGTGGTTAAGGTTAGGTATTCGTTCCCATAATCCAGCCAAAACCGGAGGGATCTACCCAGGGACATTCCATTAGATAGAATAGAAGTCCATAGGTATGATACAAAAGGAGTAAAAGTAAGAATGGGAATAATGTAGACTAAGACAGAGCTAACACTAGAATAAACCCAACAAGGTGTTAGTGATGAAGTCTTGGTAAGCATTGAAGGGGTTGAAGAATGAAAAAGAAATGTAAAGATAAAAGGTGAAAAGAAAGAAGCCCTCCTCACACTTAGGCAGAAACCGAGTCAATACATTTGCTATCAAAAACACTAAGATATTATCTGGTATTGAAGACAATCATCATGGACCCAATGATGCAGTACACAACCCTCCCCAGCCACTCAAGGTCTCTCAAAAGACACTTGTTTCATTTCTCACGGAGATTACACACATTTCTATCAGCTTTATCACTCTGAGTTAGTTGGTATTTAAAAGGTGACAGTCTGGTCCAGCCTTCGATTACTAAAACCAAAATAACTATCGAGTATAGAGCCATAAAAGAGATCATCCATAAATCTCAATAGGACACTATCCAAAATTACACGTGTTCTTCATACACTGTGATAATAAGTGAAATAATTAAGAGTCTTACGCATTATCCTTGTAATTTTTCCAGAACATCAGAGTGATACTTCATAGTATTCACAGTGATGATAGAAATCCTTCCAGAGCCAACATCAAACAAGCTCTGCGGTAGGTGACTTGTGAGATCCTATATGGATCAAACTTGTGATACTGGATATCGATTCGGTCCAAACTAAGAATTGACGACTCAATCAATGAGACAGTAACTCACTGATTCACTCTTACCGTGTTGTCTGCTTTGAGACTCTCCGGTAACGAGAACGGCTAGTGCAGCTGCAAAACCCTGTCAAGGAGATTCTTTTGAATTCTACCTGATCACAGGCAGTATTTATACTGATTAACGGGGAACCATGGTTATTGCAACCGTATTCGACGAAATGACAAAGACACTTTCGTCTATATATGTTGTTTATTACTAACTTAAACATGCAGGTTTTCCCGACGGTAGCTGCAAAGAGTCCATGACAAGTCAGATTCACAGCCACATGCTCATACTCGACCAACAAATGTAAAGACATGATGAAAGCTCAAGTACATGTTACAAAGTCTTCCGCTACTCTGATGCCAAAAGTCTTCCTTGAAGTCAAGAAGTATCCAAGTTAAAGCATTTCAAAGAAGACGCGGCTTTCAAGACAAAGAAAAGTATGAGCATATTGGTCTGAAAGTCACAAGATCACAAGAAGGCAAAAGATTACAAGATGATGAAAAGATATGATGTATGGATGATGATCTCAATAAGCTCAAGATCACATGCAAGTCAAGCTAAAGGAACAAGCTCAAGCCTAAAGTCTAAAGATCACTACATATCTCGCAAGATAGAGACAAGTTCATGACTACGAGCAAGATTGAAGACATTAATAAAATGCTATGCTTAAATTTTTGTAAAATCAAGTGACCTCCCTTAGAGGGAGATTGTTAGGAATTCAGAAAAGTCTCAATCACTCATAAAATATAGTTTATAGCTCGTAGTCAATCGGTGTGTAAAAGTAAGCTAATCGGGTCAACATAAGGAGACCTTGTGTTGACCACACACGCATCAACCTTATATAAATACCATCTCCTTCCATGGAGAGGGTGTTGGCTCATTTCACATTTCACATAATACATATATGTTTCTCTCTCTAGAAGTGTCCAACCACTCTTTCTCTCTCTAGTTTTTCTTTCTTATTTAGTAGTCTTATATTATGTGATTGCTATTCATCAAAACTCTAAATATTTTCACGAAAATTTCTAATCTAATAACTATTATATAAAGAGGAGTGATATCTTGAAAAATTTATACCTCAGCTTCAAATAGTTTAAAACTGTTACATACAAAGCCTAAAAAAATTCTTTTTATCTAATGGACATACCTAAATTTTGATTTACATCCTTTTTCTAATGAATCTATTTGTTCCATTTCGACTTTCAAACCCAGTCGTTGTTAACCCACTTGACTCTTTTGCAATAACGCCGCTACCGTCAACTACTTATAAGAACGCAAGATGTAGCAACTACAATTGGAGGTTGTTCAAGACATGTCAAATTAGTATTATAGTGTAAGCGTGTACCTTCTTTCAACAGTCCCAAAAGACAATAGAGACAATTCAATGACGCAAATTCGGTTGGCTGGCGGCTTCAAAAACAAAAAATTCACCCGATTCTCTAAGCATCAGAACATCAAACTGAGAAAGGCAAATTTAAACAATTAAGAGGTGTTTAGTATTACATGTTTTTAGCTTTAGACTGTAATACTTCGTTAGTTGCAGCACCTTTCCCACTTTCTAAGCACTTTACTTGCAAAGTGAAAGACATAACTTTTTTGTTAAATAGTGTATATGTTGCAACCTGTACATCTGTATTGCGACATTGCCTTTCAAAAAGAAGATTGTAAATGTAAAATATAAGCCAAAAAACTTACCTGAAACATAATTTCAAAAGATAAGAAAAACATCATCCAATACAGCATCACAACTGCCATAAACCTCTGCAGATTCTGAGAAGTTGTTTTCCAAAGCAAAAGTGGGTGCCTTATTGAGTGAAAAGCTATTGCAATAAACACAAAGTCATATTCTCAGCTACATCGATCATCGATCCGTCAGCGCAACAAACACAATGTCATGTTAGGTCTTATTGAAAAAAAACAATTCACCAATACAATTCATAATAAAAAAATAAAACTCTTAAATCTTTATAAATAGTAAACCTTTTTCTGAGTTTTTTAATGCTGATGTTTTTTCTTCTTTTTACTGATCTTTCGATCATCTTCTTCGAAACCCAACTCGGTTTCGGAGTCGCGCCAACGGCTGCGACTGCTCCGTCTTTTGCCAGAGGAGTGTCGCCGTCATTCCTGAAGATAAATAAACCGAGCTAGATGAATAACAAATGAGAATACATCTTGCTATAACCTAAAAGATAAAACAAGAAACCAATTAGTACTTTAGTTTTTTTTAGCTCGCATGGAAGGTGTATTAGGCTGTAACACAAACCTCAGCAACACGTAAATTTGGATTAGTACCTTGCTTGCTAACATTCTCATTTCTTACATGATTATGGAAAAATTTGAGGTTTGATGTATATAACGGAAGCAAGACTTTGTGTGGTTGGTAGTTCTACATAAATTAATATCAACCATACATTATCCTAGCTCTATATATATTATGACGCTCCTTTTATATAAATGAACAATGACATGAAAAGTCCACCTGGTATTCTATAGATTCAAACCGCATTTAATTATTTTTTCTTTTATCACACTAAACTGAACATAAATGTTCAGAAACTTGCTTTGAAACTTATAGTTTGGCATTTGAAAAAAATAATTTTAATTGTAATTACTTGCTAACAAAACTAAAATGGTACAATAAATAGGTAAACATGTAATTTCACATTTACTTTTGGACAACCTCCTACATCAAATACTTCCAACACAACTACACCAACTCCCTCTACCACACAATCACCACACCAATCACCTACACCAAATACTCTCAATGAAACACATAATCCTTTCACCAACCTCCCCTGAACCAAACACCACTCCTAAAGCACAAACTTCACCTAGACTCATCCACAGAACCAACACAACTTACTGAACCAGAATCATCTCCTACAACACAACCTCCTAAATCCACAAGAACATCTACAAGTACTATGCACCCTTCTAAACTTAATGATAATCACTATCAACTACCAAAATCCATAGTCCAAACAATCCATAATTCCAAACACCATCACTCACAATATCTTCACTACAAAAACCTCATTCCTAAATCTCTTCATTTAATAACCAACATTGACAAATCCATTGAACCAACAACATTTAATCAAGCATCCAAAAACTTTAAATGGGTAGAAGCAATGAATAAGGAAATTAAAGCTTTAGAAAAGAATAATACTTGGGATCTCACCACTTTGCCTCAAGGAAAGACACCCATTGGAAGCAAATGGGCATTCAGAATCAAACACAAAGTAGATAGAAGCATAGAAAGATACAAAGCCAGACTTGTAGCCAAAGGATTTCTACAAAAAGAAGGCATAGACTACAATGAGACTTTTGCACCAATTGCCAAGATGGTCACACCAAGATGGTCATACTTAGAACCCTATTAGTTGTTGCTGTAAATCATGGTTGGATTATTGAGCAACTAGATGTCAATAATGTTTTCCTACATGGTGATCTCAATGAAGAGGTGTATATGCAAGTCTTACAAGGTTATTCTCATAAACTTCCTCTTAACACTGTCTTTAAACTCAAGAAATCACTCTATGGTCTTAAACAAGCAAACAGACAGTGGTTTGAGAAACTCACAACATTCCCAAAGTCTCTTGGCTTCAAGCAAAGTTAGGTGGATACCTCCTTGTTCACACTTCATACAGCCAAACCTTCATCACTCTTCTTGTCTATGTAGATGATATCTTAATTGCATGCAATGACAAGTCATTTATTGAACACATCAAAGCAAATCTTAACACAAAGTTCAGTATCAAGGACTTGGGACCACTGCATTACTACTCAGGCATTGAATTCCTAAGAAACAAGGATGGTCTTGCTCTAACTCAAAGGAAATATGCCCTTGATTTGGTCACATATTTTGGTCTACTTGATACTAAGCCATCAGCCGTACTACATGATCCTAACAAGAAGCTCTCATCAGATAATGGTGATTCATTACCAGATCCTTCTTTCTACAAAGCACTAGTTAGGAAACTACTTTACTTAACAATCATAAGACCAGATCTTGCTTTTGCAAAAGAAGCACTCAGTCAATTCTTGTAACAGACATGCACTAATCACATGAAAGCTCTTCTCAAGGTCATCAGATATATCAAGTTATCCATTGGTCAAGCTCTTATTTTCCTTACAAAGAACAATGTACTTAACTGCTTATTGTGACAGTGACTGGGCCAGTTGCCCCTTTACAAGAAGATCAGTAACGTGTTATGGTATTTTCTTAGGATCTTGTCTCATATCTTGGCAATCAAAGAAGCAAACAGTTGTTTCTAGATCTTCCACAAAAGCTGAATATAGAGCACTTGCAGATAGTACTCATGAAGTAACATGGATACAATGCTTGTTCAAGGAATTTCAAATCAATGTTCCTACTCCTATTTAAATGATGTGTGATAATGCTTCCTCAATAGCTCTTTCCTCAAATCATGTTCATCATGCAAGAACAAAACATATAGAGATAGACTACCATTTTGTTAGATATAAAATCAAAGCAGGACAGATCCTTCCCTAATTTATCTCTACAAAGAACCAATTGGCTGATATTCTCATCAAAGACTTAAGCAAACCACTCCATTACAATTTTCTAACGAAGTTAGGTCTATGTTGTAACTCCTTTAGACACACTGCCAACTCTGCAAGGAGATGACCAGAGCAACTAGTTAAAATGTGAATGCCAAACAGCTCTGCCTGCAGCTATGAACACCATATAGTCAAACATTTGTTCAGTCTATAAAGTGTAAGAGATTAGAGGTCTACAAAGATGAAAGCTTCTAATGAATAGCAGACATTGTTTCTATGTAATCAATACTGTAGCAGTTTGCTTTTGATTAGTAATTTAATGTTTAGTTTTAGCCTCTCTTTTTGTGATTTCCCGGCAAATTGTAGTGATTTAAACATGATGTTCATTTGTGATTTGATTTATTCAAATAAATTTTTCACAAGAACTTAAATGTTCTCTCAGACGTTTTATCAATCTTTATAGATAGAGCTCATGTTTAAGGGGTTCTTTGTTTACTGTCTTTAGAATAGTTGTTTACTTTCATAAGCTGAACTTTTGTTGCATGCGAATAGATGTGCCAGAATAATATCGTTGTTAAGTAACTTAGGTTTCGTTTTTTTTCCAGAGGTTTTACCTCTTCATCTGGAAACCATGTCTACAGAAGAAAAGGTATATCTAAAGTCTTCATCTGCAGGAAAAAGACCGTTTGTTTTTTTTTGTGCTATTGAAGTACTTCTTTCATTTTTTTTCTTTATCTTTTTTACTAGTGGTTTTGTACGTTTTCATACTTTTTTGCACGTCTTTGTACATTTTCATACTTTTTTTGTACGTTTTCATCCGCTTTTATACGTTGTGTATGGTTTTATATCTTTTTGTTAGTTTTCATACTATGTTTACGTTTTTTTACGTTTGTGTATGTTTTTTTATGTTTTTATACGTTTTTGTACGTTTTGATACTTCTTTTACGTTTTTATACATTTGTGTAAATTTTTATACGGATGTGTACGTCTATTTACATTTTTGTACGTATTATTTACGTTTTTCTGCGTTAATTGTAAGGGTGTAAAAACGTTTATAACTAGAGACGAATAAAAAACGAAAGAGAATGAAAACGGGAACGGGATAAACGATTAAAAACACGTAAAAAACGTACTAAAAAAACTTTTCGAAACGTTAAAAAACGGATGGAAAACTAAAAAACGGAAGGATGTACCTAAGAAAGACGGACGCAAACTTACGCAAACAGACGAAAAGTGAGAAAGCTGGTACGAAAACATTACTGAAAACAGGACGAAACTTATGTAAACGTAGCAAGGAACGTACGAAAACATACACGAACGTCTTCGTAAACTTAAAAAAAAAGACGTCGCAAAACAGTAGAAAAAAAAGAAGGATAAAAAGTTAACAAAAATGTACACAATCGTAGAAAAACGGATAAAAACTGATGAAATGTAAGAAAACGTACGAAAAGGTACAAAAACATACAAAACGTACAAAAGCGGAGAAAAACGAATGAAACGTTCAAAAACGTACAAAAACATACAAAAGGAATCACTTCGATATAAAAACGTACGAAAACGTACAAAAACGGATAAAACGTAAAAACGTATGAAAACAAATGAATATTAAATGTGGTGGCGGGAGCTGAGTGTTGAAGAAGTGAGAAGAAGTAGGAAAAAGTGAAAGTTTATGTCTAAAATATTGAAGAGGCTAGAATTGCTTCTTAGCACTTATGTTTGCAAAAAAACAAACAAAAACCTCTACACACCTATAGAAATTTACAGACAAAAAAGGTGAAAAATGCTTCTTAAAAAATAAAATACTAATTTAGAGGTTAGAGACTGATATTCGTGGGGGCATGAGTATTATAGATTGCCACAGTGTTGTGTGCTTATTCATGATCAACAAGTCATTATTTGTTCATCCAAGTCGTCCACCTCTTAATAAATATATATGTCAACATCTTTTACAACTTTTTTTGAAACTAATATGTTTTTTTCTTTTTTGTGTGTGTGAAGCACGAACCAGCGAGTACCAACCAAACCACATGTGGAGCTATTGATCACTTGATTGTATGTGATACACTGAATGTCGTAAACTTCGTTTGTATTTTACATATGAACTACTGCTTTTTAGTTATGGTTGGTTCTAATTTATTTACGACCAGACTTAACTTATACTTGTGTTGGACAATGGGTTTCAAAGAGGGAAAATTGACAAAACCTTATTCATCAAAAGGTACAAAGGTGATATTTTGCTGGTCCAAGTGTATGTGGATGATATCATCTTTGGTTCAACAAAGAAAGAGCTATGTAATGCATTTGAGAAGTTGATGCATGAGAAATTTTAGATGAGTTTTATGGGAGAACTTACATTCTTCTTAAGATTACAAGTACAGCAGAAGAAGGATGGCATATTTATTAGTCAAGATAAATATGTTGATGAAATTTTAAAAAAATTTAGGTTTACAAAAGTCAAGACTGCAAGCACACCAATAGAAACTCAAAAGCCTTTGCTCAAGGATGAAAATGGTGAAGAAGTGGATGTTCATATGCATAGGTCAATGATTGGTTCATTGATGTATCTTACATCTTCAAGACCTGACATTATGTTTGCAGTGTGTGCATGTGCTAGATACTAAGTCAATCCAAAGGTTTCACATCTTCATGTCGGGAAATGGATTTTTAGGTACTTAAAAGGTCAACCAAAATTGGGCCTTTGGTATCCAAAAAATTATCCTTTTGATTTGGTAGCATACACTGGAAGTGATTATGCTGGAGCAAGCTTGGATAGAAAGTCTACAACAGGAGGTTATCAATTTCTTGGATGTAGATTAATATCATGGCAGTGCATGAAACAGATAGTGGTTGCAAATATCACAATAGAAGCTGAGTATGTGGTTGCTTCAAGTTATTATGGACAAGTGCTTTGGATTCAGAATCAACTACTTGATTATGGGTATAATTTTATGCATACCAAGATCTTTATTGACAATAACAATACTATTTTCATAATTAAAAATCTTGTTTTTCATTCAAAAACAAAGCATATAGAGATTAGACATCACTTTATTAGAGATTGCAATGAAAAGAATGTGATCCAAATGGTTAAAATCCATACTGACAAGAATGTTGTAGATTTGTTTACAAAAGCTTTTAATGTAAGTAGATTTTAATATTTGATTGCTAGTATTGGAATGTTAAATCTCTAAAATCTTTTACCTCTTTATGTTTTTGTAAAGTTTTGTATGAATTAGTACTGTTATTCATGTTATTAAAAGTTTCTGCTGTTAAGTATAATTAGTACTGCTGGTTATACTTAATACTGCTGAGTTAATACTGTTAGTTGTACTTAATACTGATGGTATAATTAATAGAGTGATTTGGGTGAGCTAAAAGAATTAAGAGAATTAAGTGAGCATAAAAACAGAAAGAGAGCTGTGTGATATATAAACAGACAAAGTGATTTGGGTGAGCTAAAAGAATTAAGAGAATTAAGTGAGCATAAAAACAGAAAGAGAGCTGTGCGATATAAAAACAGACAGAGTGATTTGGTGAGAAAAAAAATTGAGAGAATTGGTGAGTTGTAAAACAGAAATAGAGTTGAATATATTAAAAAAACAGACAGCGTGTTTGAAATGAAATTGGAATTAATGCTTGTGAAAGTTAATGCTGCTAGGCATAAACTTACTACTGCTGGTGAAAGTTAATGCTGCTAGGCATAAACTTACTACTGCTCGTGATGGTTAATGCTGTTGAGGGTATTTTCATAAATACTTCGATTAAGGGTTTCAATCACTCATTTAATCGATTTCACTCTTTCATATACTCTTTAATCATAAACCATAACTCATTTTCGGTCACACCCCACCAAGGCGGAACCACGAGGTGTAACATATTAATAAACAACACACAAGGTGATAGATAAAACACCAAACATGAATTAAGATAAAAGAAAGATATCCGAATTTGAACATTTCCAAGTACAAGTTTAAAATGTACAACTTAACATAAGTTGTTTCTCTTCCGAACATGGTTATCCCAAAATACAAGAACATCGAAAGCAAGGAGACATCATGTAGATGTCCAAATGAAAAGGTGCTAAGTTTCCATTTTAGGAAGGTCACCTAAAAAGCATGATAAAAAGGGCCAACTATCGAAATAGTTGGTGAGCTCACATGATTATGTACAAAAATAGTTTATAAAATAGTAGATGTCTAAAATAGTTGTCCAAATCAATATCGGTTGCAAAAACAAGTCGAGAGTCCAAAAATAACTCAAGTTTTCAAATACAGTTCCCGTTACCCAAAGTAACATAACACAAATCAATGTATATGTATGCTATAGTGTCTATGCGAGGCACTTCTTAAACGCATTCAGCCTTCAAGTTCAAAAGTTTTGTTTACCTAGTGTAGCAACCCTACACTAAAATAAGTTGCAAGTTTGACAAGTGTCACAACACAAGTCTTACATCCTAGGACCATGCACCCCGTTTATGGTGGGAGTAAGAAGGGGATAATTTCCTAATAACGCTATCCATAAGTACTAACGTCTCAATCCTGTTGAGGGGGATATAGCGAGCTAAAAGTAGTGGCGGGTTCTACGCATACAACGACATACATATCAAGTTCAAGTTTAACACGTTTTAAAGTTCAACAAGTTCAAATCGAGTTCAATAAGTTTAAGTATGCTCGAAAGTTTTAAACACACATAAATACGAGCATAGTATTTAAATAGATAACATTATTCTTTTCACCCGAAAATCGTAAAACGGTAAAAGAGGGGCTGTGAGAAACTCACCATAGAAGTTAGAATGATAATAGGACTTCTCGGCAAACCACGCTAAGCAGGTAACCCAAACGAATACGCAACCTTCTACTCGCAACCTAAGGCAAGTAAATATACCTAATTAGATCCTATACGATATGATCGGACACTATTAAGGTTTATTTGTTAAGTTTTGTTTTCACATTTGTTTCAAAGGACACTTTTATTGAAAAGAACAATTTCTACTAATTTGTCCCGAATTTCCTGTCACTTTAAGTATTTATTTGACCAAGTTAACTAATGTTTCTGATCAAGCTACTGCTCCAGGTCAAAATTCAATATTTTATGTATGTCCATGAATTTTCATAAATTTTATTAAGGATTTACACCCGACCATAAATTTTATTAAGGATTTACACCCGACCATTTTCATAAATTTTATTATGTATGCTTGACATATAAAAGTATTTTAATGATCAGAAGGTCTAAATCAAGGTTATATAAGTTAGACCAATGGGAGACTCTAAATAACCCTTACAAGTGTCTCCCATATTATTTTCAATGATAGATTCATCGCGGTTTATGATTTATGGCCATTTTAGTACAAGGGTTGAAAAGAGAATTTCGGGCAGATTTGACACCTTTAACCATTTTGCAACTTTCACTAACCAAACGACCTCATATTTTTATAAATCTTACATTTCTGGAAACTAGACTCAAAGTACATGCTTTTAGAATCTTGAACCATGTCAAAACACGTTTTTATCATCAACTTACACCGCAATCAATATGACACAAAAATAAATTAGAGGGCTGATTGAAATTTCCTTTTGACTAAACAAGTCAAACCACTAACACATCATGCAAAAACGACCCAACCAACTTCCACAATAAGATTATACAGGTCTTAACATCATTTTAATCCAAAAATCTTAGTAGACTCTTTGGAAAAACATTGACTCATTGCATGTACAAATCAACTCCCGATTTTGGTTAAAATCATGATTTTACGCCTCATATTATCACTAGTTTTATCATTCGAATCATCAAACCACTTATACAACTTTTATAAAAATATTACCATTATTTAAAGAGTGTCAAAACACTATATTATTAGTAGGTTTATTATCTTGTGGATTAGAATAAAAGAAGATGAACAAACATGTGTTTTAAGCCATAAATGGCACTTTTCGGGTACAAGATAGGCACAAGCCGTCTTGTACCCTTGTCTTACCTATGAGAACACAAAGTGAATAACAATATGAAGATGAGGCTGAGATGATTAAAGTTTCTAAGATGATGTTTTGAGTGAAAAACAAACCAAAAACTTGTTAGGGATGATTAAACAAGCCATTTTAGAGTAGATCTCTATGTTAAACAAGATTTTTGAGTGGTGGATTATGGTGGTCATAGGGTGGACGGATTTTTGAGCAAGAGAGGAAGAGAGATTTGATATTTTTGAGTGAAATAAGGGTGTGTGTGTGATAAATGAAAAAATAATAATGAGGAGTGATAAGGTGGTTGAGTGTTTTGGGAGTTGAGTGTGTAAGAGTGTGTAAGTAAAGAAAAATTGTAATTGGAGGAGGGGGTGGCATGGATCACAGTTTTGGGGTCTCAAGGAGGACCAAAATCTGATTTTTGGGTGTTTAATATTATCATGTATGTATTTATTTAGTGTAGGCAATATTTTGTATGTTAAATGTATAAGTTTTAATGTAAAAAGGTATAATTATGAGTATAATTTGTAGTATATTGTAGGTTAAATATAAAATGTGTTAAGTAATGTTGGTTAAGAGTTAATTTATACACTTAGGTCATATTGAAGTGTTTTAAGTCCGTTATAAGAAGTGTAAGTGCAAAAATGTAAGAATTTATGCAATATCGAGTTTAACAAGAAACTTGCAAGTTATAATGAACAAAGTGACCTAAGTTCATAAAAGTGAACGAATTACGTTTATTAATGGTTATTGACATTGTCCTAATGACCTTTGAGCATATCTTTGATCATTAAGACCATTAACTAGGATCATAGGTCGAAGGTGCGTTCGTATAACTAGAGTTCCTAGGAATTGAAAGTTTAGTTCATAAAATGACACGACCATTTAGAAAGTGACAACAAAATTATAATGGAGTCAAAAATGTCGTATGTTTGCTATCGGTTACTGACCTCAAAATAGACAGTTGTCACAGTATTCCCATGTTAAAGGGAATTTCGTCCTGAAATTTTAATTTCTCGTCCTAAGCCGTAGCGCTCGTGAACAGCTGCGGATACTTGCGCTTCTTCTCGTCTTCTTGTTCCCAAGTAAATTCTGGTCCTCTTCGAGAGTTCTAACAAACTTTTACGATGGGAATGTGACTTTGCTTTAGTTTCTTGACCTCGCGGTCCATGATCTCAATCGGATCCTCAACAAAATGTAGTCCGTTGTCAATCTTGATTTCCTCTAGTGGTACGTTCAGATTTGCGTCTTCCATGAATTTCTTTAGGTTTGACACGTGGAACATGTCGTGAATTCCTATGATTTCTTGCGGTAAACGCAATCGATAAGCTACAGGACCGACTCGTTCTAGAATCTCGAACGGTCCTACTTATCTCTGTGAAAGCTTGCTTCCCTTGCCAAAACGTACTACGCCTTACCAAGGCGATACTTTGAGTAGTACTTTATCACCAAGACTGAACTCTAACATCTTTTGCCGATTGTCAGCGTAGCTCTTATGGCGATCTCGTGTAGTATTCAGTCTTTCCTTAATTTGAACAATCTTTTCGGTGGTCTCCTGGATAATCTCCGGTCCAATTAGCTTGCTTTCTCCTACTTCTGCCCAAACTATGGGCGTTCGACAATTCCTTCAATATAATGCTTCAATTGGAGCACACTTCATACTCGAGTGGTAACTATTGTTATACGAGAATTCAATGAATGGTAGATGAGTATCCAAGTTTTCACCAAAATCAAGTGCACATGCTCTAAGCTTATCTTCCAAAGTCTGAATGGTACGCTCACTCTGGCTATCAGTCTGGGATGGTAAGCAGTACTCAAATCCAATTGTGTTCCTAATGCTTTTTGTAGCGATTTCCAAAATCGTGATGTGAAATGACTGTCACGATCAGATATGATTGGCACAGGCACACCGTTCCTTGCTACGATCTCATTGATGTACAATCTTGCCAAATTTCACTGTCTTGTAATCTTCATGGATAGCTAAGAAAGGCGTAGTTTTGGTCAGTCGATTGACAATGACCCAAATCGAGTCATGTCCGCTACTGGTTCTTGGTAACTTGTTTATGAAGTCCATTGTGATGTTCTCCCATTTCCACTCGGGAATCTCTGGCTGTTAAAGTAATTCTGAGGGTTTCTGGTGCTCTGCTTTGACTTTAGAGCAAGTCAAACACTTACTAACATACATGGCAATATCTTTTTTTTTCATTCCAGGCCATCAATATAAGCCTCGTAGATCATAGTACATCTTATCTGCTCCAGGATTCATAGAGTACCTAGTAGCATGGGCTTCATTCATTATCAAAGTTCTAAAATTCCTATAAACTAGCACCCAAATTCATTCAGCAAGATATAACCCGCCATCTTCTTTTCTCTCAAACTGTTTGTCCAATCCTTTCAACATTTCTGCTAGAGTGTGGACGCCTTTGGAAGCTTCGCTCTGAGCTTCCAGTATCCTAGCCTTATTGCTAGTGTGAATTGTCATGCTCATAGCTCGAGCTCGTCTCGGTTTCATATGTTCCTTCTTTCTCAATGCATCAGCTACTACATTCGCTTTACCTAGATGGTAGCGAATCTCGCAGTCATAATCGCTGAAAAGTTCTATCCATCTTCTCTGACGCATGTTTAATTCTTTCTTATCAAAAATGTGCTGAAGGCTCTTATAATCGGTGTAGATCACGCTCCTTGTTCCATACAAATAGTGTCTCCAGGTTTTTAGAGCAAATACTACAGCGCCCAACTCTAAATCATGAGTGGTGTACTTCTTCTCATAGATTTTGAGTTGTCTGGATGCGTATGCAATTACCTTGTTCCTCTACATCAAAACGCAACCAAAACCTTGGTTCGAGGCGTCACAGTAAACTACAAAATCATTTGTGCCCTCAGGAAGTGCTAGATTAGGAGCATCACACAACATGTCCTTTAGTGTTTGAAAGGCATTCTCCTGTTCATCACCCCACTCGAACTTCTTGCTTTTCTGAGTCAACAGGGTGAGAGGTTTTTCAATCTTAGAGAAATTTACGATAAATCGCCTATAATATCCTGCCAATCCTAAGAACGAATGGATCTCGGTTGGGGTCTTCGGGGGTTTCCAATTTTTCAATGCTTCAATTTTGCTGGGATCCACATGTATACCTTCACTGTTCACTACATGTCCGAGAAAATGAACCTCTTGTAGCCAGAATTCGCATTTCAAAAATCTCCTGAACAATTTCTCTTTTTCAAGCAACTCTAGATGAACTTCGTGCCCCTCTTTAGACTTTGAATAAATCAGGATGTCTTCAATGAAGACGATGACAAACTTGTCAAGATAAGGCTTACATACGCGATTCATAAGGTTCATGAATACCGTAGGAGCGTTAGTCAAAACGAAAGGCATGAGCGTGAACTCAAAATGTCTGTACCTCGTCCTGAATGCAGTTTTGGGAATATCTTCTTCGCGTACTCTCAACTGATGATAGCCAAATCGAATGTCTATTTTTTAAAAATACTGTGACTCTTGCAGTTGATCGAGCAGGTCGTCGATCTTAGGAATAGGGTAGCGGTTCTTGATAGTTAGCTTGTTCAGCTCTTGATAGTCTATACACATACGAAACGAACCATCCTTCTTTTTAACAAACAAGACTGGGGCTCCCCAAGGTGAAGAGCTAGGTCGTATGAAACCTTTTTCTTGGAGCTCTTTAAGTTGGTTGGACAGTTCTTGCATTTCTGTAGGTGCCAAACGATAAGGTAATTTTGCAATAGGCATGGCTTGAGGGACAAGATCTATGCGAAATTCAACTTCACAAAATGAGGGTATACCTGGTAGATCTTCTGGAAAACACCTAAGAAAAGTTACGTACATAGGGGATGGTCTTATGAGTTTCAGCTCACATTCTTTTCACATACAGTTGAAAAGCCTTCAACTAATACATCAGTTTCCTTCCAGATGCTCTCCATGAACTTCTAAAATCCCTCCGTTGTATAAAGGGATTTGGACTATTTTCTCATAACAAACTATCTTAGCTCTAGGCCTTGACAACCAATCCATTCCTACATTCACGACAAAACTACCATGTCCAAAAGGAATCGAGTCGATGATGAACGTATGACATTCTAGTTCTAGTCTACATCCACGGACAATCTTGTTGGTTTCTAACTTTAGATCGTTAGCAATTTAAATTTCGTAATCAGGGTTTATAGCGCTAGGCTTCGAGTTAATCAAGGGAAAGAAGTCAGTAGAAATAAAACTAAAATAGGAATCGGATTCGAATATTAAGATAGAAAATGATCGATGAAAGAAATGTACTCGACGTGACGTTTGGATCTTGCTGAGCTTCAGCGGTACCTATGTCGAAGGCACTATCACGTGCCTGATTCCCATTGTTCCCTTGGTCGTGATTTCCTTTGATAGCAAGCACAGGGTTTGGGCGATTCAGACTCATATCCGTTCTAGGTTTGTAAGATCCAGATGCACAATAATTGGTGTCCAAGATTCGTTCCTGTGTTGCGTGTGTTTTTTTCGTCTTGGAGACATGGTTTTAAATTTGTCCATAATATTTGTTGAGTAAGTAATTTGACCAAAGTTTAGCTCGAGTACCGTGCATTTATATGATGCAGCTTAAAATGAAATAACATTCTTTCAAACACAGTTGCGAAAAAAGTTTATATAGAGAAAAAGATAAACGTTTTCACATATATGGTTTCAAAACTTTCACAATAATTGTTATCTAAAAAAATACTTCTGCCAAAAAGTTTGTATTTCGTAGTAACTTACAACAAGGTTCGTTTCCTAACATAAATCGTGATAAAAAGGTTTTGACTAAAAAAATATATTTCAAGTAACGCATAATAAAGAAATTTTATTTATTTATTTATTTAAAGTCATAATAAGGATTTCTAAAATTTGAAGTCATAATAAAGTTTTCCGAAATTTTTTTTGAAGTCAATGTAACCAAACACAATGATACCGATACAAAAGAATTTATTTTTTTGATAATAAAAACATTTTTTCGAACGCGGGTTGAATAAATATATTCAACAAATTTGATGTTTACATGTACCTTATAATACATAAGTTTTGACGCTAAAACGATGTAACCTTAAAAATGCTAGTGCATCACGTTTTAAAAAGAAGTGTACAAAAAATATCTCACCTATACCTGCTTTGTTACCAAAGGACTTCAACTCGTCCAAATAAGTACCATCTCCAGAACACAAACGCCAGGACGAAAATTGTTATCATGGTTACATAATTAACCAATATCAAATATAAGGTGCTCATTCTCGCATCAATCCTTTTATTTCAAAAGGGGTCTTCCATGCGATGGTCATATAACCAAACAACTAGAGTGATAACACTCGTAGGCGAGTTGCTCCTAGGGCAACTAATGACGTAATCCGTCTCATCGAACATCTTCAAGAACGAAATGTTTAAGTAACATGTTTCCACGATAGAAACGATGTCAATCCACATAGTGAATGAGAAATAGTCGTTTGCAACACGCATGGTAGGGTAAGGACAAAATACCGCGCATTTTTGCTTTCCACCCTAGTCCTCTATTGTCGTGTTGCAATCCACCGTCCCTCCGTTATGAGTATCCACATCTAAACATCCCAAGCCACACCCCTACCTCATGAATACATTCAAAGTCTTAAGCAGTAGCAACATGAAGCATAATTTCATAACTCATACAAACAAAAACTGTCCATGAAATCAATGGTGAAGTTGGTAAAAAGGCCCAATGTTTTTGAAAATTGTGAATCAACTTTGGAACCTTAGAAAAAAAATCTTTGAATCACTGAACACGGGTGTTTGTGAACACATAAGCAAAGAATATTACATTAGAAGCCAAAACGGTTGGCTTAATAGCATGACGAAATAAAACGGAGACGTGACCAAAATATAGGTCTACGTAGCTCTAATAGTGAAAGAACGAATGTCTCTACATGTCGTGCATACATACTTCATCTGCGGCTCGCCTTGAGTTCTTACTCTGAATCTATCAACGAGTCCTCCTCAAGGTCTTATGCAGGGTAAAGGTACGAAAAGTATTTAGGTGTACGTCACGACTCACTCATGAAATCATTAGCACGCGAAGATCTATGGGACATATTGTGACTATAACGGTGTCCTAGATAACAAGGTGCT
The DNA here is from genome assembly GCA_026074375.1 of Tanacetum coccineum. Classification (NCBI taxonomy): domain Eukaryota; kingdom Viridiplantae; phylum Streptophyta; class Magnoliopsida; order Asterales; family Asteraceae; genus Tanacetum; species Tanacetum coccineum. The sequence goes on along the minus strand of BQNB010022868.1, from coordinate 43,435 downwards.
TATGGACAGTGTGACACTATAACGATAGTAACCAATGTGAAATCAAACTTAGAACATAAATGGATCAATCCAAATAAGCATGATGTACTAAAATCAAATAGTGGACATCTAAAAGCATGCATTGTACGGTGCACATAATTCTTAGTATGCTTTTCAGTGACTAAAGTGGAAAGTCGATTTTTAACTTGTTTAAAATAATGATTGTACCGGAGTGTTCATTGACACATCCTGAAATTAGACATAGTTTATCAATTTATAGACTAATTTTAGACTAATGCGATTGCAACCACGTCGGACTAGTCAACTCGGTTTCATGTTCGGTGTTTATAGAAAAAGAAAATCATTTTAGATATAGTTCGGATTTTTATTTTTGAAAAACCGGCATTCTCTATAACCTTAGGCTCTGATTACCAATCTGTCACACCCCACCAAGGCGGAACCGCGAGGTGTAACATATTAATAAACATCACACAATGTGAAAGATAAAACACCATACATGAATTAAGATAAAAGAAAGATATCTGAATTTGAACATTTCCAAGTACAAGTTTAAAATGTACAACTTAACATAAGTTGTTTCTCATCCGAACATGGTTATCCCAAAATACATGAACTTCGAAAGCAAGGAGACATCTTGTAGATGTCCAAATGAAAATGTGCTAAGTTTCCACTTTAGGAAAGTCACCTGAAAAGCATGATAAAAACAGTCAACTATCGAAATAGTTGGTGAGCTCACAGGATTATATAAAAAAATAGTTTATAAAATAATAGATGTCCAAAATAGTTGTCCAAATCAATTTCGGTTGCAAAAACAAGTCGAGAGTCTAAAAATGACTCAAGTTTCCAAATACAGTTCCCGTTACCCAAAGTAACATAACACAAATCAATGTATATGTATGCTATAGTGTTTATGCGAGGCACTACTTAAACGCATTCAGCCTTCCAGTTCTAAAGTTCCGTTCACCTAGTGTAGCAACCCTACACTAAAATAAGTTGCAAGTTCGACAAGTGTCACAACACAAGTCTTACATCCTAGTACCATACCCCGTTTATGGTGGGAGTGAGGAGGGGCTAATCTCCTAATAGCGCTATCCATATGTACTAACGTCTCAATCCCATTGAGGGGGATATAGTGAGCTAAAAGTAGTGGCAGGTTCCAAGCATACAACAACATACATATCAAGTTCAAGTTCAACACGTTTCCAAAGTTCAACAAGTTCAACTCAAGTTCCATACATTCAAAATAAGTTCGAGTGCAAATATGCTCAAAAGTTTAAATACTTATATGTAAAAGCATAGCAATATGACACATCATGCTTTTCACCCCCAAAACATTTAAAACATGTAAAAGAGGGGCTGTGAGAAACTCACCGTAGAAGTTAGAATGATAATAGGACTTCTCGGCAAACCACACTAAGCAGGCAACCCAAACGAATACGCAACCTTCTACTCGTAACCTAAGGTAAGTAAATATACCTAATTAGATCCTATACGATATGCTCGGACACTATTAAGGTTCATTTGTTAAGTCTTGTGTTCACATTTGTTTCCAAGGACACTTTTATTGAAAAGCACAATTTCTACTAATTTGTCCCGAATTTCCTAAACTTTAAGTATTTATTTGACCAAGTTAACCAAAGTTTCTGATCAAGATACTACTCCAGGTCAAAATTACATATTTTAGGTATGTCCATGAATTTTCATAAATTTTATTAAGGACTTACACCCGACCATATATACCCGACTCCAAAAATGGTGAAATCTGGACATATAAAAGTATTTTAATGATCAGAGGGTGTAAATCAAGGTTATATAAGTTAGGCCAATGGGAGACTCTAAATAACCCTTACAAGTGTCTCTCATATCAGTTTCAATGATAGATTCATCACGGTTTATGATTTATGGCCATTTTAGTACATGGATTGAAAAGAGATTTTCGGGCAGATTTGACACCTTTTAACCATTTTGCAACTTTCACTAACCAAACGACCTCATATTTTTATAAAGCTTACATTTATGGAAACTAGACTCAAAGCACATAATTTTAGAATCTTGAACCATGTCAAAACACGTTTTTATCATCAACTTACACCCCAATCAATATGACACAAAAATAAATTAGAGGGCTGATTGAAATTTCCTTTTGACTAAACAAGTCAAACCACTAACCCATCATGCAAAAACGACCCAACCAACTCCCAAAATCATATTATACAGGTCTTAACATCATTTTAATCCAAAAATCTCAATAGACTCTTTTGAAAAACATTGACTCATTGCATGTACAAATCAACTCCCGATTTAGGTTAAAATCATGATTTTACGCCCCATATTATCACTAGTTTTATCATTCGAATCATCAAACCACTTATACAACTTTTATAAGCATATTACCATTATTTAAAGAGTGTCAAAACACTATATTATCAGTAGGTTTATTATCTTGTGGATTAGAATAAAAGAAGATGAACAAACATGTGTTTTAAGCCATAAATGGCACTTTTCGGGTACAAGATAGGCACAAGCCGTCTTGTACCCTTGTCTTACCTATGAGAACACCAAGTGAATAACAATATGAAGATGAGGCTAAGATGATTCAACTTTCTAAGATGGTGCTTTGAGTGAAAAACGAACCAAAAACTTGTTAGGGATGATTAAACAAGCCATTTTAGAGTAGATCTTTGTGTTAAACAAGATTTTTGAGTGGTGGATTGTGGTGGTCATAGGGTGGCCGGATTTTTGAGCAAGAGAGGAAGAGAGATCTGATATTTTTGAGAGAAATAATGGTGTGTGTGTGATAAATGAAAAAAATAATAATGAGGAGTGATAAGGTGGTTAAGTGTTTTGGGAGTTAAGTGTGTAAGTAAAGAAAAATTGTAATTGGAGGAGAGGGGTGGCATGGATCACGGTTTTGGGGTCTCAAGGAGGACCAAAATCTGATTTTTGGGTGTTTAATATTATCATGTATGTATTTATTTAGTGTAGGCAATATTTTGTATGTTAAATGTACAAGTTTTCATGTAAAAAGGTATAGTTACGAGTATAATTTGTAGTATATTGTAGGTTAAATGTAAAATGTTTTAAGTAATGTTGGTTAAGAGTTAATTTATACACTTAGGTCATATTGAAGTGTTTTAAGTCCGTTATAAGAAGCGTAAGTGCAAAAACGTAAGAATTTATGCAATATCGGGTTTACCAGGAAACTTGCAAGTTATAATGAACGAAGTAACCTAAGTTCATAAAAGTGAATGAATTATGTTCATTAATGGTTATTGACATTGTCCTAATGACCTTTGAGCATATCGTTGATCGTTAAGACCGGTAACTAGGATCATAGGTCGAAGGTGCGTTCGTATAACTAGGGTTCCTAGGAATTGAATGTTTAGTTCATAAAATGACACGACCATTTAGAAAGTGACTCAACAAAATTTTAATGAAGTCAAAAATGTCATATGTTTACTATCGGTTACTAACCTCAAAATAGACAGTTGTCACAATATAGTACATGACACGTTTGGGTGCCCATGGATAGTCCATGGGTCGGCCCGATTACTTAACTATATTAACATACGCAAACTATGAGCTAAGAACGTAAATACTGGAAGTGATCGATACTTTTCTTGATTTCTAACTATCTCCCTCTAAGGGAGGTCACTCTAGTTTACAAATATCGTAAGCTTAGCAATCTATGATTGTTCTTCAATCTTGCTCGTAGATATGAATCTTGGTCATTATCTTGTATCTTTTGTAGTGTTCCTTCAAGCCTTGATCTTTAAACTTGAGCTTGTAACTTCATGCTTGATAAACTATGATCTTGAGCCTTTATCACTTAGTCTTGAACTTCTTAAGATCATAAATATTGCATCATCACTTGATCATCTTTTTAATACTTGTATCCTTGCGATCTTGTGTCATTGAACCAACATGCTCATACTTTATATCATCTTGAAAGTTGTCTAACAATCTCCCTTGATAATCTTTAACTTGATCACTTTATGTCTTTAAGGAAGATGTTAAATATCAAAGTAGCGAAAGTCTTTATCTTTGTTTGATCTTGAGCTTTCTTGATTTCTTAAAACTTTGATTCTTGAGTATGAGCAAGCGGTTATGAATCCGACTGAGCTGGAATGAGGTCGCACCACCATCGTATAATCCTGCATTTATAAGGGTTATCAATAAATCACAGATATAGACGAATATGTCTTTGTCATTCGTCGAAGTTCGGTAGTGTTAACCTCCGGTTCTGTGAGGACAATTTTACAGTATAAATATTGTACATGTTATCAGGTAGATTCAATTTAGAAGAGCCTCCTTTACAGGGTTTCTAGCTCAAAGTGTTGGATCCTCTGACGCAGATGCATTAGATTCACCGTACTTGCTAGTTCTCATTATCGGAACATCTTAAAGCAGACAACACGATAAGAGTGAATCAGTTAGTTACTATCTGACTGATTGAGTCGTCAATTCATAGACTGGACCAAAATCGATATCCAGTTGACACAAGCTTGATTCATATAGAATCTCGCAAGTCACCTACTGCAGTGCTGTTTTATGTTGACACTGGAAGGATTTCCATTCGTCACTGTAAAACTAAAGAGTATCACTCTGAATATTCTGGCAAGATCACAAGGATAATGTGTAGGACTCTTAGATACCACTTGTGTTCTTTTTTTGTGAACATCAATTGTATTTTGGAATTGTGTCCTAATGAGATTTATAATGATCTCTTTTGGCTCTAGACTCAATAAGTGCATTTTGGTTTTAGTGATCGGAGGTTGGAGCTGACTGCCACTTTTGCAATACCAACTAACTCGAAGTGAGAAATTCGATAGATAACATGTTTATCTCCGTGAGAAATGAAACAAGAATCTTTTGCGAGACCTTGAGTGGATAGGAAGGGTTGTGCATTGCATCGCTGGGTCTATGATGACTATCTTCATTACCAAAAATCAACTATGTGATTCTGATAGCATATGTATTAACCCAGTTTCTGCCTAAAGTGTAAGGAGGGCTTCTTTCTTTTCACCCTTTATCTTTTTATTTCTTTTTCATTCTTCAACCCCTTCAATGTTTACCAAGACGTCATTACTAGCACCTTGTTGTGATTGTTCCAGTGCTAGCTTATGCCTTAGTCAACATTATTCTCATATTTTCATTCAACTCTATCTTTCCTAAGGACTTCTAATTCTATCTAATGAAATGTCCTTGGATAGATCCCTCCGGTTCTGGTTGGATCATTAGATGTATACCTAACCTTAACCACCTTATGACTTCATCGCCGTCGTGAATTAGTTGGTTGTTGGGTATATAGATCGAAACCATAAAACCATTTGAAAATCAATCAAAGTACTTGTGATATAAATCAAAACGTTTGGTACTTTGATAGTTTCATCTTTAAGAAATGTTCCCCCTACACATGTGCATCGATATCCAAAAGTTTTTGCACATGAAGGAAAAAGCCCGCACTTGAGTCTTATTAGATCACATTTTATAGTTACATATTTTAATCATAGTTTCTCCCTTATTAAAAATAGCAAATCGTTTGATATTTTGGATATCAATTGATTAAAATATATTTTAAAAAGCTTTTGGGGAGAAAAATTGTTTTTCTGAATTAGCATGAATTATTCAGAACATGTTACTCTTTGCCCCCCCCCCCCTCGATTAATGGGGGTATGATATAGTGTTGAGTACACAATTTTGAAAGATTTTGAATTTATTGAAAAATTCTTGAAAATTTTACTCGAACACTATATATTTATGAACCTACACTACATATATACAAGATAATTTACGAGACATGACCTGAAACGTACAAAGCCGAGAGCGACTGACATTGTCACTCTGTCCAAACTGGAAATCTGTAGCCAGTCTCGTTATTCTCTTTTTAGAAGCTTTCATAGCTTCTCCCAAACCCGCAATCCTTTCTTGAGCAGATTCAAAACTTTCTTCCAAGCTTAGATTACTTAAGTGCACATTGGAATAAGAATACCCGCATCAAGAAGTCTTGTTGTATAAATCCTAAATACTCGAAGTACACAATTTATCCCTTTCAAGAAGTCGAAACCGTATCATAAAATTCAATTAAGTCCCAGATGTGCGCATTTCTCTCTTTAGGATATTATATAAATTGTAACACCAAAGTCAACTAAGTTCGAGATGTAGACAATTAATCCCTGTAAGTAGTCGAAATGATAACACCAAAGTCAACTAAGTCTTGGATGTACACATTTCTTCCTGCAGGATAATGACTATCTAAAGGAATCATCATACCTATGTGTACCTCTTTTATCAAATATTACTACTTTTTTTATAACAAGCTTAAATCTATCACGTGAGAATCAACTTCAAGGCTTTTAAATCCATGTAATTATTTTCAAACATTCATAAGCCTTTTAAAACTATGAGGTGTTGGCAATATTGGTCGTATGTAGTTTTAAGCCTTAAGCCACTGATCTTGAAATTATATTTAAGCCCCTAAAGTTATTAACTTATGACAACTTAAGCCCTTGGAGTTAAAATAAATTAACTCCCCCTCAAAGTATTATCCGTTAAGTCAAAAAAATTCCGTATAATTTTCGTGACTTGTTGAAGAGATGTTTGAAAGATTATTCGAAAGCTCTTTCTCCCCCTCGAACAAAGACCCATATTCTATTTAAAGATCTATTGTATTTATCGAGTGGTCGAATTTTCTTTAAAATCTTTTTGTGATGACGAAAACTGATTTTGATTTTCTTAAAACACATTTTCACATGATTTGTAAAATCAATATTTGTTAGAAAATTGTTCGGGTTAAAGAATATTCCTCTTCTTGGCTTATTGTGAGCTTATTGATAGCTTATTATTAAGTCTCGTATTTAATATTTATACATTTTGCTTATCGGACTATATGGATAAGTAAAGCTACATTTTTGGACTTAACGGGCCAAGGCCCAACATAAATACAATACACCAAGGCGTAAAGCTACGGTGTAGCTTATTGAATAAGTTCATGAATAGCTTATTTAATAGTGTACGACTTAGACGCTATACGTTTGACTTACATTGAACGTTAGACCGTTCGCGAATAATAAAAATTAGGCATTATTGTCTAAAAGCCATAAGGTCCGAATAGGTCCTTTTGACTAATTAAAAAGAGATTGATGATGTAATAAGGTTTAAAATATGAAAAGTGGATTGAAAGTGAATTGAAAATGGTTTTTTTAAATAAAGTCTACGACTTTGGAAAACGTGTAAATACGAACGGGTCATGCTGAAATTTTTATAAGTTATTTATACTTAGAAAATACTAGAAAACGCACATTGTAAAACTAGATACACGAAAATTTAATAAAGTGTCGGACAATATATATATATAAAAATATATATATAATATATATATAATATATATTTTACTTAACAAAATATGTATGTAATATTAATAGTACATACATTATATATTCTTTTACTTACGAAAACATTTTAAATTACTATACGATCACAAGCGTCAACTTTTGTAAGCGTTAATTTTTGGAAATATATTAACAAAAGTACACTAGTAAATCCTTATGCATTATCCGCAATTCTACGCTACTCCGATATTAAACCAAACCTTCATTTCATAGGTTGTCTTTACGAACCGTCGTTCGTTATCGTGTGATTTTATTCTAGACTATTCTTCTTCGATTCACCAATCAAGGTGAGTTCATAGCCCCACTTTTAATTGTTTTGAATAATTGTTTTATAACTTGGGGTGAGAAACATTGCTTGCTTTTAAAACTGGACACAAGTACTATACGTGAGAAATTCCCCGTTTACGTGTTGCCTAAGTAGCGTTTAGACCACTATTGCCCGAATTATCATGAACTGTTAATCACCTTTAACCGACTGGCTGGTTAAGTGAGCGCGAGTGAATAAATAGATCTATTGGGACTAATTATCCCTATCCGGGTAAGAAGCACTTACTAGTTCGAGTTTGCCAAGAACTAACGGATATATGTCATGTCGAAACTAGTTAGGTGGTCTTTGGTCGGACACCTGAAGGGCAAGCCTTATATAGCAGTGTACATGCTATCTTTCAGTATTAGCTTCGGTGTCATGAGCTTAGTGCAACGTAAATGCCTCTTTATGTGAAGTTGTATCTCCTATAACTGTCGCATACGTTTTGATAATCTTGTGGTCCACATTAATTACGTTTGAACTAAACCTATGAATTCACCAACTTTATGTTGACGTTTTAAGCATGTTTTTCTCAGGTGCTTAGCATGGATGTCGTTGCTTGACTTGTGTGGAGTCTATTTGCCCGGACCGGTTTACCAAAAATTTATCTATGTCTTTAAATACCGTTGTTGAACTTATTTAAGCTTCTGCATTTTAACTCTTGAATCTTTTAAATTTGATCAATGTAAACTTATTAATATTTTAAATTTATGCAACGATGTTTATTTTCAAAACGTACCCTTAGAGGTCGTTCTTCATGCTTTGTACTTGAGATATTCAATAACGTCACGCCATCGGACGCTAAATCGGATGGGACCCTATTTGAGGGTGTGACAGATTGGTATCCAGAGCCAAGGTTATAGAGAACTAGGTAGTATAAACTAGGTCTGGTCTATAACCAGTATGTGATCCTACGTGATTATATGTGTTTTACGTGATTTTACATATACTTAATATGTATATGTACTATGTAATTAAATACTAAGTATAACTAATACTACTATAAATATATTGCATTCTTTTCGCGGTACTGCATTCAATGGTTTATTCATTCATTCATTCGTTCATTTACCCATTTGATCATTCTTTTCCTGCATCATGCATGGTTGGTATAAAGGATATTTATATAAACTTTTGCTTGTGCAGGTCATGGTTATCTTTGTTATCTCAGTTTCATCAAATTCGTTTAAGGGGAGTGTGGGGACATCTACTAGACAAGTTATCTTGTTTGGTACTATCCCTGCCACTATTCCTGACACTACACCTTCCGTGATTCCACCCTCTACTCGTATTGATACCGCATTGACACCCACATCACCTGACTATACACCCGCATCACCTGATTATTCATCCGCATCTCAAAAATGTCAAATCTCTTGATATTTTGGATATCAATTGATTCAAATATATGTATGAAAACTATTTGGGGAGAAAAATGTTCAAATTATATATTATGAGCCTTATTAGGAACATTTTAATGCTCCCCTTAATTTTTGAGGGAATTATATGGTGTTTGAGTACGTTAATTTGAAATTTTTTGAATTTACTAAGAAATTCTTGATAATTCGTACTCAAACGCTATATATGCCTATTAATTGTCTACACTACTTATTTACATATACACAAGTTTTATATTTACAAGAGAGTAACCTGAATTGGAGTAGGACAAAATATAACAGAGTCATATTGTCCGTTCAAGCAGTCTGAGGTCTTCCCTGTAATGTCTCCTACTAATAAACTTTTTCAAGCTCCTCATTAACCTTCTCTCTAGCAGCACCTTATCGATAGCCTTGATCATGATGCGAGACCTCTATCTATCTAAGTTACTTCATCTTCTCTTTGGCAAGTAATCCATCCTCAGGTTTGAAGCAATATCATGAAGAACAGTTCTAATAGAAGTGAGTTTCCTGTCACTAAACTTATAAAGTTCATCTGTGCACATCAACCTGTTTCTCTTGTACTTGTCTTTATAGATAATTCCTTAAGGATTGTTGTATGCAGTGTATGGAGTTCTGTTAGAGATGTCAGACCTGAATGTCTCTAGCTTGGTGATATTGAGCTTCTTCTGGTAGCTTTTGACTCCTAGTTGAAGGTCTTCTACTCTTTTAAAAATGACAATACATCTGGTAAACATCTGTAATGCCACACCCAAGTCAAAAATGACATCTCTTTGGAGATTGGAGAGTTTCTTTTAAACCAAGAGAAACAGCATGTCTTTAATATCATGCATGTGAAGTCTTGAAAAGTCACCTTCCTTGAACTTGTATAGTTGCTGATCTTCTCTTCGAACGTCAATCTCTTCCAGATAACCATAGTCATACCACTCCATAACTTTCACTTTGGTTACTGCTATGACTCTTTTCGCGAATTACACATCATATTTAGACACCCTGTTGCTTGCGAATCCATAGAATCGTTGTCATTTAGGACCCCAATGCGTAATACCCAAACAACATATCTATTATAGGCTACTTTTACCGGACTCTATAACGATGGAACTATGTCTTCAATGCCTGGAATATCATACTTAACAGCCTTTGTTTTTGTTGTAGAAGTCGTATATTTCTTGTTTGAACTCTCTCCTCTCAAATACTCAAGATCATTATTGATGAAGTAGTCAACAGGAACAACTTGACGACCTTGATTCATAATCAATGGTAGTGGCTTGCTAAGGTTAAACGGATATTCTTTTGCTTCAGGGTAATTTCAGTCCAGTCGATTAGTTACAGCTTTATAACATTCTTCAAAGTTATACTCGAGTTCCACATGGCTTCTGCAAGTCCCTTTGAGAAGATTAAAAGTAAGTCTAACAAGATGTTCTTGTGTCAGATTATTAATCTTAAGATTCTTTATGACATATGCGAAGAAGTCTATAGGAGTGCTTATAAGCTTGTTGAAAGAGATAGGAGGTTTTTCTGCTTGAGCAATTTTGCTGATCTACGTTCGAGGTGGTCTAAAGTCAACTAATTTTCTAACATTCTAATCTGAATCAGGAGTCGGAGGCCTTCCAGGTTCCTTAAACCAGTCATGCTTTGGAGACGCCTTGACATTGGGTTGATCATAAGTATTACCCATGTCTTGTCCTTGATTATGTAGCTCTTGAGTGTCTCCAGCCTCAAACACTGTCTCCTCTGCTTGTGCAGACTTGTCCGTAGATTTTGGCTGAGATTTGGACGTGCCTTTGGAAGTGCCTATGGAAGTTTTAGCCGACTTGGTCTTCTTAGATGGTTCAGTGTCTTTGCTTGTTTCCGTCTCTTTAACCCTCGGTCTAATTCAGCGAAAGGGCCTTCATCTTTATCAATATCATCTTGTTTCCTTTTCTTTAATTTATCAGCAACACCTTCGTACATAGCATCTCCATCCTCAAGGATTGACTCCATGAGTGCATGATATATAGCTCTTTGTTTAGGACATCTGTTAAATGACTTGAAGTTTGTCATTGTTTCAAACAAGGTAGTTTTTTGATCAAATTATGCAAGTGCGGAGGCATCATATGAGGTGATAGTTTCTTTAGGCACTTGATGATGTCTTGCATGATCCATCTTGATTTTTTTGATGTCTTCTACACTTTTCTAAGGTGCATATTGATGCCTGAGTCTCTCTACGGTCTCAGCTGGAAAGGAGTGTTCTTTAATGATGTCAGCATTTTTCTGAATCACCTAGGCATAGCATGTTAGGCTTGATTTTTCGGGGGAGGTTTTAACTCATTTAGACAGCTTTTGGGACTGCAGATTTGAATGTTGATCACTTTTTTGGAGTTATCAACATCTTTGAGTTCTTTAACATCCTTCTCCAAATCAGTTACTCTTAGTTAGAGAGCAACGAGCATTTCAGAATCAGAAATAGCAGTTGTTGAGGTTGTAGCTTCAGTTGTTGTTGTTGTTGGGATCGATATTAATTGTTGAAGGTGAGGAAAGAGTGACGACATAAGAGTAGAAATAGTTATTGACGAAGTAGTAGCGACTATCTCAGGTGGATTGGCAATAGTATGTTCGGGGATTACAGACACTGAAATGGTGAGAAGAGGTGAGGTACGTAGAACTTCATGTTGAATATTAGTATCCAACATAGAGACAACTTCAGTGTCAACCGAGGGAATGTTATCAAAGTTAAGATATTTAGCAGCATAGTCAGATGAAATAAAAGAACTTGGAATTGGACCTTCAGTCTTCTGCGTTGCATGAGCATCATCCTTGACTTGATTACCTGCATCCTCTTGATTAACGTTTACGTGACCAGCAACTGTCATCTCTTCATCATCTTTCTCTTTGTCAGCAGGCTCATCATCTGTCAAACTAATGCTAACAACACCATATAGCTCTTCATTGATTCTTTCATACTCCTCCTCAGTTACATCATCTATTTTATCTTTTGTTTCTTCATCAGTAGGTACATAGTCATCAGGAGTATATACAGACTCATCATCTGGTGTTTCTTCTTCTTCATCATCAGATTATGTCTGTTCATCATCAGCTTGTTCGTGGTCATCATCACTTTGTTCATCTTCATCATCACTTTGTTCATTTGCTTCATCACCACTATCACCCCAAGATTCATTCTCACTTTTAGAAGAATCCACAGTGGACACATCGAGAACCCTTGGTTTTAAACCAGTTCCTTTACCTGTGTCTTTTGACTTTCCCTTTTGCTCATCAGGAACCTCTGATTCAGAATTAGCTCCCTCACTTGATCCATTTGCTTGATGAATGGTTGTATCTCGTTTGCTTCTTCTAAGGGCCTTCTTTAATTGAGCTTTCTCATGTAATGTGGCATCAGATAGCAATTCATTTCCCTTGCTCCTTTCTGCCTTAGCTGGTGCCTTCTTTTTTGACACAGATACATCAGGAGTGTCTCGAATTTAAACACTAGTAGACTGTCTTTTAGTAGCAGGTTTCTTAGAAGATACAGCTTTCTTAGCAGGTTTAGGTCCTTCTTCCTCTTCGATGACAAGAGTTCTCTACTTCGAAGGAGAAGCATGTTTCTTGAGTTTCCTTTTCATCATCTTGGTGATTCCGCACTCAGGTGGTGGGACTATGCAGATAAGTTCTTGTAGGCATAGAGTCGCCGCCATGGATGATTAGTCATCCTTTTGGGAAGTAGTGCTCCATATACTTGGAAGTCATCAGACCTGGAGACAAATCTCATGGGACCCAAAATGCTGTCATCCCGAGCAGTATGCATAAACATTCTGTTTCTCATCGAAATTGACTTGTCTTTGGAGATGAAATGATGAATGATAGATTTTGTGAATCTGAGATAGTACATCTTTTCTTGCTTCTTGTGGTCTATGTTCTCTATTTGGAATGTGAATTCTTCCCAAAGTAGTTCGACAAAATTAACCTTCTTCTTATAGAACATTCCCCATAGAATTTAAGCTCTTGAAAGTCGGAGCTTGTCAAGACCCGTAATTTTCCTAGATAAGCACTTGTTGATGATTACAGTAAAAGTTCTCCATGGTTGGTACATCTGATCAACGACCACTTCAGTGACAGATTTATTGTCTCCTTTGTGGCGAAGTTCCTTAATGAAGGAGACACTTTCATCATCTGACGGGAGTTCATCAAAGTCTTTATTCGAAATTCTAGGACATATCTGAAAGATTTCTCTGAATACTTCCATATCAATTATGTAACTCTTCTTATCAATCTTGAACTTATAAGTAGTAAAGTCTTTCTTATTGATGGTGAACCAAAACTGTTGCATATATATCTCTGAAACATCTGCAGTGATGATGAAAGCGGGATAGCAAGTAGTAAGAGCAAGAGCATCCAAAACAACTTGATATGTGGGTTCTTTTTGAGTCTTTGCTGGATTAATTCTCATATTGCACTTGCCGATCTCGACTCGTTTCTCAAGTGGTACCAAAGCGTTGTCTGGAGCAACTTGTTGAGCGACAGTAATAGTCATGGTTCTGCTAAGATTTGCCAAATACAGTTTATACACAAACAAACATACATGTGTTTTACTGAGTGACAATTTGGTTCATGTTGATTGATTTTAGATGCGTGGAGGGAATTATGATAGATGATCAAGCACAGTTTATTAAGCTTTGAATTACATCAAAGATAGAATTAACAACAACTAGTGTATCAATATAGATTGATAGACAAGTAAGTAGCTAGATTGATTACTAAGAAAAATTACCCTAAATAAATCAACTAGTGAAAAAATTAAGGTATAATTCGCCTAGTACAATTGATTAATTCGCCCAGGCTTATTTGCATAATTCGCCTAAACCAATATTTGCATAATTTCCTATTCATTATTTGATATTGGTAAGCATTTTGCTAATTCTCCTTAATGCAAGTTGCATAATTCGCCCAGGCAAAGTTGCATAATTCGCCCAGGTTAAAGTTGCATAATTCGCTATCAAATTTTTATGAACATACAAACTTAACTTTCAAGCATCCAAATCTGTATTACATGTCCTTAGCTCAACCATAAAAGCTTATGAACCTTTTATAACATGATAATAACCACACAAGATAATAGCAAGTTATGCAAGTTTCTATAGTATGAACACTAAGACCCAAGATTTTCAAGTTTGGTGTTAAACCTTGTTTTAAGTCACTCTATTTACTCATACATAGGAAATATTGTAACACTTACTGTAACACCAAACCTATGAACTTTTTCAAGTTCTTGATCCTAAACCCTCATTTAGACACTAAGGAATCAAGACAAACTCATTCAAACTTTAACCATATTAAAAACAGTTTCAAACGAGTATCCCATATCCCTTAGAGATCAAAACCCCCCAATCAATTTAACATAAACTTCACTTTTATTTTTGATAAACCCTAAACCAATTTTAAGGAAATTCGAGCAACAATGAGTGTTTTAGGCAAATTCAATGTGATTAGAAGGATGTTAGGGTATAGATTGAACAAGTTTTATAGTTTTACTCTTGTGATATAATGCTCGCTATTTTCTTGGTGTTCTTGATGTGGCGATTTCAAATGAGAGGGAAAAAGGGGTGTGTTTGTTTTGAGTGTTTAAAAAAACGGGCGGGGGTGTTTGTTTTATTTAAAATCTAATTTTTTGCACAAATGCTACCCCAAGTTTATATCCTATTACATTACCTTTTAATGATTTTCTAAGGTTAAAACTAGTTTTACTAATGGCACAACTAGACCCTAAAAAGTTTATTAAACTAGACTAAGCCTTCCATATTGCAATTTATTTCCTAAAAGCATAAACACATAACATATAAGCCCTAAATAAGTTAAACTTAATTAACTCCTCCTTAAATATTAATCCGTTTTTGTTTAAAACATTTTTACATTTATCACTTGATGAATTTTGAAAAAGATAATTTGACAATTTCTCCCCCTCAAATAATGTCTCGTTTTCTATTTAAAGAGCAGTAGTCGTTGTTTGAGTGGTCAAATGTCTTGAAAAATGATTTTCTGATGAAAACAAAAGATGATTAAGTTTTATTTTGAAAATCAACACCATAAAAAATAAGATTTCTCTTATTTTGACAAAGAAATGCACTGACACGTATATTAATTTGTATAAAGGAAGCACGGGTTGTGTTGCAAAGTAAACACAAGCCTTGGTATGAATATATAGTAATTCATACCCGAGAAAAATTAGTTTCCCGTTGAGAGGTCAAGTTTTCTTTTTAGCGAGATACTTGCCTTTAAATTGATGACCGGGTTGCTATCTGAAATAAAGCAAGCCATTGACATGTTTTGAAATCATTTATAACTTATGTTCGAACTTCATTTACAGCCTCGTATCATTATTAAATGATATTTCTAAGGCCGTAAATGTTATCGATTTTCAAAAGACATGTCATTGATAACCATATTTTCGTATTTTCTGATTTTTTAATTTTGTATTTTCTTTTTTTGTTTTTATATTTTCTTTATAGAAAATTTATATAAAATGAAAAATCTTTTTGGGTTTTTATATTTTCTTATATACATATAATACACAGGATATACCACGAGTTGTCACCATTGCTCGTCCTCTTCCTCTGTCAGACGTTTTAGCGTTTCTAGAGACATGCTTCTCATACCATGCTTTTCGATCAAGAAGTTGAATCTTTCTCGTGGCAAGGGTTTGGTGAAGATATCAGCCAGTTGATATTCTGTCCGACACTGTATGAGTTCCACTATACCTGTCTCATTGCCTCCCCCTTTCCCCTCCCCCCACCCCCCCCCCCCCCCCCTCCCCCCCCCCCCTCTTTTCTTGTCTTCCCATTATAAAATGGTAGTGTTAAGCGATGTGCGTGGCTCGATTCTTTTTCTTGAGTGTGAAGTGTTGATCATAGAGCAATCCACTTTTGTTGTCGCAGTACTTGGAATCTATTGAATGTAAACCCATAGTCTGTTAGTTGTGATCGCATCCATAGGATTTGAGCACAACACCCAGATAAGGCAATATATTCAGCCTATGTAATCGATATCGCATTACTTTTTTGCTTCTTGGAAGACCAGGTAACAAGTTTATCCCCTAAGAATTGAGCGCTTCCTGATGTACTACGTCTAGTATCCTGACACCTGCGTGATATGCGTCTGAATATGCTGTTAGAGACATACCGGTATCCTTCGAGTACCAGAGACCCATGTTAATGGTTCCCTTTAGGTATCGAAAGATCCGCTTAACCGCATTTATGTGACGACCATGACTTGAGCAGGTTAGTCAAACCGTTAGTGTTGACTTATGTGTCTGTTGCAAAGTATGGTTTATGTGATTCTATGTGTTTATATATGTTTTTATGTGTTTACGAGGTATTGGTAACCAATCTATTGAGTGTGATCATCTCAATGAGATCAGGAATGATGGGAAAATTTATGGAGTTCATTTCGTTCATTTTTAATGACAAAGAAATGATTTTTTTTATAATTGAGCGTTTGCAAGTTAATTGTGTAAGTATATACACGTATACGTATTTCATGTTAGTTATCTAAGATAGGTTTAGCTTTTAAGTGTTAGATTAAGAAAATGTAAAATTTCTATTTTTGGAAAGTTAGGTTAGAAATGAAAAGTTATTATTAGAAAGATAGTAAACTGCGTTTATGCAAAAAGGTTTAGTCAAATAAGTAAATATTTTTACAAAAACTTAAGGTTTTAATTGTAAATATATAATTAATAAAAAATAATAATAATAATATATATATTTATTTATTCGGCCGAATAGGGTAAAAAGAAAAAAAAAGATATAATTAAGTCCTAATCCTAATCTAAAACTAATTAGACTCAAACTAAAACACATCTAGGGAGGCCTATATATGAAATTCATGAATACCTTCCCTCCCCATACCCTAGTTCGACCGGCCATAAGGAGAAGGAAGAGAGAAGACGAATTTTTTTTAGGGTTTCACTAAGGTACGATCCGATCTTTTAATTATAGTTTGTTTATAATTCTAGTAACTTAATTATGATGGATTAGGGTTTAAATTAAGTTTTATAAATTAGGGTTAGTAATATCCAGAAATTTTATAATATAATAATTTTAGTTTAATCATTAGATTAATTAAATTAGCGATATGATCAAGCGTTAGGGCTTAGATCACTCGAATTAGATGTTTAATTCACTGCAGAAAGTTAGGCAGTTTTGTAACGAGCATAATTCGGTCATAAAAGATCAAATAAATAATTTACAACATACTGGAGATAATCTTAGAGAGTTTAATTTCCAGAAAAGTCGGCCTCATGAGTTTTTATGGTCGGGAAGTGGGTCAAATGGTCATTACAAAATCAGTGTGTAAAACAGTGACGAATTTCAATTTTGGTTTTTATATTTCTAAAAATACTTAAACATTGAGTTAGAGGATCTAAGTCACGTGGAAGTTAGTTCATATATTGTGTGCGTTCTCTGAATTTTGGTTAAGGTCATAGTGAGGTCTAAGTTGGTTAATCAATGTCATACTTTTAGAAGGTCAGATTCTGGATGAATTCTGGACATATTGGATTAAGGAATTTCTAAAGGGTATTTGTAAAAGGGTAATGACTTTGGGAGAGCTAGGAGAGGTTCATAAGACATGTAAGTAGCATGATGAATTTTGGTTTGAATTATGGGAGTGTTTAAGTGGTGTGTTTAGGACGCGTAAGTGAGTGTAAAATTCTGCTTAAAACCAGAAAGTTTAAAGTGTAACATTGAAGTGTAAATAGCAAATGTAGGAGTTGGAAAAGGGTTAAATTGAGTATAGGAGCATCTGTCAGGGCGGTCCTTTAAATAGGCTGGCAGCCCCTTTAAATATTGGGCGGCCCCCTAATATATCTGGGACCGCCGTTTCCTGACAGGATACTTTTTAGCTCCTATAAATAGTGGGTCACCTCCAACTATTTTCACAACCATTTTTGCATGAATTTCTCTCAGTTCTTTCTCTCTTTAGATCTCACTAAATCTCTCTAAATCTTAGATCATTTAACTTGTTTAATCTTGTTTAAATGTGATCCAATCTTCTACTCTTTCCTTCTTCCCTAAAGTACAAGAGAAGAACTTCAGTCATCATTAAGATCTGAAGTTATGTAGAATAGTTAGTTCATTTGTAACATTTGTTACATATAGATCGAGTCCATGTCTTTCATTCTTATGTAGTTGTGTAGATCCGGATTGTGTATAAATTCAGAAGTGTTGATGGCGTGTTGGTTAGTATTTTGTTCCTCAAAATACAAGTATGGGTGGTAGATTGATTCTAGCTAAGATTAGGACTCAACATCTAGCTTAGTGTCGGAAAATAATGTAAGCGACGCGGTTTATGTGTTTAGGCCATAAAACACAATGTTTCTTATGTTGGGCCATACAACATAACGGGTTTGGTTATACCCGAAGAAGAACCCGACATCTAGCTTAGTGTAGGAAAATAATGTAAGCATTGGTATAAGGTTTTCTCCGCCGAAAGGTAGCTTGTTGATTAGTGAAGTAACTCTCGAGTTGGATAGTCGGGGAGTGGAGTAGGGCAAAGAGGATCTTCATGACCGAACCACTATAAATCACCGTGTCCAGTTTACATTTCCTTTTACCTTTCTCTTTACTTATGTCTTTATATTTATCGCTTTACTTTTACACTTGCATTGTGTGAATCATTGTGAATGTTGTGTTAGACATGGTTGTGTAGCCCGTATTTAATAAAGCAAGTAGTAGAAAAAAAGGTACCAAAAACTCACTTGAAGAATGGTAATCAATAAGTATTCACAATAGAAAAAATGCGTCACGAAGGAATCCGAAGGCAACCTAATCCAATATATGTCGTATAAGTACTAAACACTTTGATTATTTATAGGTCGTATAGCTCATCATACTATCGTTCGGGCTATCATAATTAAGAGGTCATGTAGTAACGTATGAGGAGCTAGGACACTTTAAATCGTAAATCCACAACTCGTCGATTACGCAACCCGAAGAGGCCTCATTATGAAATCCCTAGTAATATAGTACCTTTGGATTAATATACCATCATCTGATTCATATATAGCTACATCACCGTCTAATCGTTTTAGTGAAAACATAATTATAAAGTAAAAACGTTTATAAGTATACTTTAGTAATAAGGGCGTAACTTCCTCGTTTCTAATCCGTTTCGCGCGTTTCTTACGTCCACGCCTTCGTAGTAAGACGAGTTATTAAATATAACTTTTTCAAAATTTGGAGTTTTTCTTGATGATCGTTTTTTTACTAGTTTCACAACAGAACATATATTTATTTTATAGTTTTTGTTATTGTAAACTCGTAAATGTCGTATTTTATTCGTTATAGCTCCGTTTTTAGCGATTCTTTCGAGCACGTCTTCATTTTTAAAAGTTCTATCATATTAATGATGTTTTCAAAAATAAATGTCCCTGATGAACAGTAACTTTTTATAAAATTTATTTTATAAACCCGGTATTAACGTAAAACGTATATTTGCCGTATCTTTTTCGTTATAAATCGGTTTTTCGAGTTTCTTATCATTTTGGAATCGTCATGAGACGAATATATTTTGAAAAAATGTTGGGGCGTGTCAAAAGGTCGAACAAAAAAAAGATCCCGTTTGAAATTCAATAGATATACTTTTTTATCTAACTTGTTAAGTAAAACTTATTATAAACCTAATTTTGGTATATACACTTTTTATTACATATATCAATTATTGGGATACAATACTTTAAATCCATTATTTCATGATATTATCAATCTCATAACATATGTAAAAATGTACAAGATCATAACCACAATCAAAAATATGTTTTACATGTTTAAAAAGTATCCTAATGGTGATATTGCTAAATAGAACACATAAACAAATAAAATGATAAATGTAAAGACATAAAGGGTTTTAGATAACCTTAGTAATGATGAGTGGTGAATGAGAAATAAATCACACCCTTGTGATTTAAACCCTTGGCTTGAAATATGAGATGAAAACCCTAACTTTCTTACAAACTTATATCTTGAACTTTCTTGTCTTGTAAAGCTTAAACCAACCTAAACACCTAAGAACATCTTAGATATATAGTAGGAATGTGTGTAAATGTGATAAGTAAAATTTGGTATGGATTTGGTGTTGGTGTTGTGGTTGCCGTGAGCAAGAGAGGAGGAGGGAGGATGAGTTTTGTCTTGTTTTTCACCAGTAATAATGTTATCTATGGGGTTTTACACTTTAGTGAAGTCCTTATATATTATATGACTAGTCAAAGAGCTCATGAAATGGTCTAACAACATGTTGAGGGTCTTAAGGAAAAAGGTGGTCAAGTCTTACTAGGTCTTACTAACTAAAGATGTACATTGCTAGGTTATTAATACTTGTGTTTCTATGTTTCTTAAAGTGCATATCTATCCATATTTTAATGGTAAGTAAAGTGGCTAGCTAAAATATCTTGGTTATAAGTGTATGTATTACTTGCATTTTGTATAAAAATGTGTAGCAAAGTGTAAAGTGTTTATTAATTTAGAAGTGTATACTTGCAAATTTAAATGTCTTGGTTGGTTCATTTAAGGTGGGACGACACAAATAAAAACCATGGGTTAAGTTGTATAAAACCTTGAGCATTGAAAATAAAAAATGAGTATTTGTTGAAGCGGTGGATTAAATTTGCGGTGGTTTCGGGTATACCTAAATGTATTTAATTGCGAAACGTAAACTTTTTACGTAACCAATAAAAATAAAATATAAAAAAAAGTTGATTATTACTTTCAAAAAAAAAATGTTTCTATCGTTGGTAAAATGTTATCGTTTAAGTGGGTCAATCGTCTCGTAAAATAATATTTATAAATTTAAAACTCATATAAATATTATATAAATGATTCTAAAAATGTTTCGCCAAAAGTTTTATTAAAAACGAACCAACACTATTCATGTCAGGAAATAGTGTATAAAAATCATATTTCTCTTGTTTTATTCGTTAAGTGAAAATTTTTAGCTTACGCGATTTAATTATGTGATGAGAATTAAAGTAAACGCGCACGAGAGAAAGAAAAAAAATAGTGAATTTAATGACGTCGTTCATTGATCAAAAATACGGATTGTTACAGTCCTTCCCCGTTAAATGAGCCTTGTCCTCAAGGCTCAAGTTGCGACACTTGACGAAAGTACGGGTTCAGAGAAAAAGATGCGGATATTTCTTTCGGAATAATGTTGATGAAGAGGTGTAGATAATTATTATTATTATTTTTTTTATTTATTTTTTTAATTTTTTTTTTGATGTTGTCGACTTTATATAGTAAGGTGGAGTGAAGGTCTGCTTAGTTGCTACGGTTACTAATTCGATTTCCAGAAGTAAACGCGTTTTATGAATACGCACCCTAAAATAGAAAATTGTTTCTTGACAAGAAGTTTTAAGGTGACTACTCTCAGCATGAGCATGGTCCTTCCTGAATTATACATAGTTGATCAGGCTATGTATATTTGAGGGCTAACGATGCGATGCTCATTTTCGTCAAAAATTGTGTTATGATTTCCTAATAATTGTGGTAGTGATTTGTATAAAATTTATAGAGAGTTAAAGTAGAATTGACGTTTTTATAATATGTTAATTTGATGATACTTGAATCATTCAGTACAACATAACTGCAGCGAAAGTTCAACAGAAATTTAAGCGAAAGTACAACAGAAACTTAAGCGAGAATTCCTAAAGGGATAAGTCCTAAGCATTGTTTATCATCCTAATGTTGTTAAAGTTTTGATTTGTTTCTTCCTCCTACTAAGGCATGCACATTCCACGTGCTTCAGTTTCTTGACTTGGTTTCCTTTTTTCGGTCTTAACTCACGGGCAATCACTCCTGTAGTGCCCATGATTCCCACAACCAAAGCATGTCACATTCTGTAGCTAATTGTCTCTTGCTACAGGAATCCTAGTTCTACACTCCCCTTCCTGGTGACCAAACTTGTGACATTTACCACACCTAGCAGGACACGGACCTGGCTGATGATGTGCCTTGAATCCTATGCCCATGGTAAGTTCACACGATGTAGCCTCTACCCCTTAGCTCGGGGCTGCACATAAACCTTATAGCTTATTATCTTTGGTTTTCGCTGCTGGTCGATAGTTGTTCCCTTGTCTTGTCTCTTCCCACTTCCTTTTATTGCTATCACCAATCCTTATTGCCTTATCCTGATCCCCTTGTTCAATCAGTTCTCAGCCATGTTGTTGCATCATGCAAAGTCGCAGGCTTTGAAGAAGTAACATTTCCTTTTGATTCTCGGGACATCACATGAATGTACTTTTCAATCTTTTCTTTTCAGTTGACACAATCTCAGGACACAATCATAAACTAGTTCATGGAAGGATTGTTGTATGACTCGATGTCATTATCCTATTCAAAGTCAAAGTCCAACAGCTTTTGCTCCATCCTTGGATTTCAGTTGCTGGGCAGTATCGTAGTTCTTTCATATCTTTTATCCCATTGCTCCAGGGGATCTGATTAGCATTACAAGTCTAAAGTTGTACATTCTCAGTTCCAACCAGGTCAGAGCCACCCGTCTCTTCGAACGTGCACACAGCAAATTTACCTTGTCATCTTCAGCACACTTACAAATCTCAAACACTTGCTCCATCTTTTCAAACCAGCGTTTCAGTCCGACTACGCCTTCAGTCCCGCTGAAAGAGTGAGGCTTGCCGTTCATAAATGTCTTATACGAACATCCTTGCACATCTGGTGCAACAGTTCCTCCAGTATTTGCTGATCCAGATCCACCAGTATTGTTTGAGTCAGCTCTTGTCTTTTCATATTCTTCAATAGCTTTGGCCACACGCTTTTCCACTATCCTCTTAACAGATTTCTTCTTAAATCTCCTAGGCGGCATGATTCTAGCCACGCAAGTACACAATTCGTTATGAATTTATAATGGTATGCGAAGTCATGGCAGTGATAATACGAGTGAAAAAGGAATTAGAAAAAAGTGATATAAATTATTCATAGTTTAATCAGGACTATGGTCCATTATTTATATAATTGACCGATACAAATAGATACTAATATGTCAAAAGATAGACGTAAGAGATCGAATTTAAACCAAGTATTATATATATAAGATTATATATAATGCAATAATGATAATCGGAAAAATAAGTAAGGATCAAGGAATACGCGCGCGTGGATATCGGACAGCGATGAGGTTTTGTAATTAAAATGAAGAGGATGAAAATAAACCTTTAAAACTTTGTGGTTATAGATAGGTTTGAAAATGACCCTGTTCACTATAACCTTGGCATCTAATACCTAACTGTAAAACCAAAAATTGGGTACGCACA
Organism: Tanacetum coccineum; assembly: GCA_026074375.1. Classification (NCBI taxonomy): domain Eukaryota; kingdom Viridiplantae; phylum Streptophyta; class Magnoliopsida; order Asterales; family Asteraceae; genus Tanacetum; species Tanacetum coccineum. The sequence goes on along the minus strand of BQNB010022868.1, from coordinate 20,050 downwards.
CGGAAAGTAACAATGTGGTGCTACGTCAAAGTACAAAAATCAAGATATAGAAAACGATCTTAAATGGACGTTAAAATATGATTCATTTTCAATGTCCATTACAAAAGTTCAGGTTATTCAACGTTAGGTCCTATAGTTTTGATAAAAAGACATTAAGATTTTATATGACAAAAGTAATTAAATCTTAAGAAATCAGAATCCCTCTATAGATATCTCGTCACAGGCTCTAATCCAAGCTTATGCCTCAGCACCTGAGTTAAAACATGCTAAACGTCAACAAATTGTTGAGTGGGCGGAATTCATAGTTTATCCAGGTAATAGCGTGGACCACTAAGATCGAAGTAATAGTAGACTCTGAAACACATTCAATAGTCTAAAATGCATGTAATTATTGCCCTACGCTATGACACCGATACTTAAGTAATACAATGTATCAAAACAGTACCTCCGAGGTTTGTGCCCAAACACGGATATAAATGTTACAAAACATCCTGCGAATATTTTCTCAATACAGATGTTGCCAAACAGTCTACGAATTTTTCTTCAAATGTTAAATGCGTTACATGGTTCAACTAGAAACCACAGCTAGACGGGATGAGTCAGTCCCGAAGTATACCTAACACTAGAGTATTACACTAGCAGGTAATAACGGTTTACTGATAAAGGGGACTTAAATGGCAATCGGTAACTGTGGCAATAATGTAATCAGGAAATTATCATACAGTTTGAAAACACTTGTGGTCCAAAGAAATCAAGGCATGTAATATCCCCCGTATGTAATAAAAGCATGTAGTAGAAAAGGGCTACGAACTCACCTTGAGTGAACTGGTAATCAACAAAGTACTTCTACAATAGAAAAATTGCGTCACGAAGGATCCGAGGCAATACCTAATCAAATATAGGTCTTATAAGTAGTAAAACTTTGAACTTATTTATAGGTGTATAGCTCATAATACTATCGTTCGGGCTATCATAAATTAAAGAGGAATGTATTACGTATGAGGGAGTAGGACAACTTTAAATCGTAAATCCAACAACTCGTCGATATCAGCACCACAAAGAGGCCCTGTACATATGAAATCCCTAGAATATAGCTACTTTGATTAAATAATATCCACAATATGATCTATATAGCTACATAACAATCTATCGTTTTAGTGAAAAACATAATTATATAGTAAATACGTTTATAGTATACTTTAGTAAAAAGCGGAGTAAAACTTCTCGTTTCTAATCCGTTTCGTGATTTCTTTACGTCACGCCTTCGTAGTAAGACGAGTTATCAAAATAGAACATTTTCATAAATTTGAGTTTTTCTTGATGATTAGTGATTTTATGTTCACAACAGACATATATTTCATTTTTATAGTTTTGTTATCGTAATCTCGTAAGTGTATTCTTATTCGTTATAGCATCCGTTTTTAGCGAGTCTTTCGAGCATAGTCTTCGTTTTTTAAGAAGTTCTACAATTATAAATGATGTTCTTCTAAATAAAAAGTCCCTGATGAACAGTAACTTTTTATAAAATTTATTTTATAAAACCCGGTATTAACGTAAAACGTATATTTGTCGTATCTTTTTCGTTATAAATCGGTTTTTTGAGCTTTATTATCATTTTTGAATCCGTCATCTGAGATGAACTTATATTTATAAAACATGCTTGACGGCTGTGTCAAAAGTCGAACCAAAACAGTCCCTTTGAAATCAATAGATATACTTATTTATATAACTTGTTAATAACTGTAATAACCTAATTTTGTATATACACTTTTTATACGTATAACAACATGGTACAATACTTATAAATCTATTATTTTATGATATTATCAACCTCATAACATATGTGAAAATGTACAAGATAAAACCACAAGCAAAAATATGTTTTACATGTTTAAAAGTATCCTAATGGTGATATTGCTAAATAGAACACATAATCACATAAAATGATAAATGTAAAGACATAAAGGGTTTTAGATAACCTTAGTAATGATGAGTGGTGAATGAGAAATAAATCATACCCTTGTGATTTAAACCCTTGGCTTGAAATATGAGATGAAAACCCTAACTTTCTTAAGAACTTATATCTTGAACTTTCTTGTCTTGTAAAGCTTAAACCAACCTAAACACCTAAGAACATCTTAGATATATAGTAGGAATGTGTGTAAATATGATAAGTAAAATTTGGTATGAATTTGGTGTTGGTGTTGTGGTTGCCGTGAGCTATAAATGAGGAATGAGGAGAGTTTTTGTTTGATTTTCACCAAGTAATATGTTATCTATGTGTTTTACACTTAGTGAAGTCCTTATATATTATATGACTAGTCAAAGAGCTCATGAAATGGTCTAACAACATGTTGAGGGTCTTAAGGAAAAAGGTGGTCAAGTCTTACTAGGTCTTACTAACTAAAGATGTACATTGCTAGGTTATTAATACTTGTGTTTCTATGTTTCTTAAAGTGCATATCATCCCATAAAATTATGGAAGTAAAGTGGCTAGCTAAAATATCTTGGTTATAAGTGTAAGTATTACTTGCATTTTGTATAAAATGTGTAGCAAAGTGTAAAGTGTATATTAATTTAGAAGTGTATACTTGCAAATTTAAATGTCTTGGTTGGTTCATTTAAGGTGGGACGACACAAATAAAAACCATGGGTTAAGTTGTATAAAACCTTGAGCATTGAAAATAAAAATGAGTATTTGTTGAAGCGTAGATAAATTTGGGTGGTTTCGGGTATACCTAAATGTATTTAATTGCGAAACGTAAACTTTTTACGTAACCAATAAAAATAAAATATAAAAAAGTTGATTATTACTTTCAAAAAAAAAAAAAATGTTTCTATCGTTGGTAAAATGTTATCGTTTAAGTGGGTCAATCGTCTCGTAAAATAATATTTATAAATTTAAAACTCATATAAATATTATATAAATGATTCTAAGAATGTTTCGCCAAAAGTTTTATTAAAAACGAACCAACACTATTCATGTCAGGAAATAGTGTATAAAAATCATATTTCTCTTGTTTTATTCGTTAAGTGAAAAATTTTAGCTTACGCGATTTAATTATGTGATGAGAATTAAAGTAAACGCGCACGAGAGAAAGAAAAAAAAATAGTGAATTTAATGACGTCGTTCATTGATCAAAAATACGGATTGTTACAGTCCTTCCCCGTTAAATGAGCCTTGTCCTACTCAAGGTCTCAAGTTGACGACACTTGTGAAAGTACGGGTTAGAGAAAAAGATGCGGATATTTCTTCGGATAATGTTGATTGAAGAGTGTAGATAATTTTTTTTATTATTATTTTTTATTTTATTTTTTTAATTTTTTTTTTTGATGTTCGTCGATTCTATATAGTAACGGTGGAGTGAAGGTCTGCTTAGTGCTACGGTTACTATTTCGATTTCCTGAAAGTAAAAGCGTTTATGAATAGCAGACCTAAAATAGAAAATTGTTTCTTAAAAGAATGTCTTTAGGTGACTACTCTCAGCATGGCATGGTCCTTCTGGAATTATGCTTAGGTGATCAGGCTATGTATATTTGAGGGCTAACAGAAATTTAGTCAGACTTGTAGAGATCATAACTCGGTCATAAAAGATCAAATAAATAATTTACAACATACTGGAGATAACCTCAGAGAGTCTACTTTCCAGAAAAGTTGGCCTCATGAGTTTTTATGGTCGGGAAGTGGGTCAAATGGTCATTACAAAATCAGTGTGTAAAACAGTGACGAATTTCAGTTTTGGTTTTTATTTTTCTAAAAATACTTAAACATTGATTTAGAGTCTCTAAGTCACGTGGAAGTTAGTTCATATATTGTGTGTGTCCCCTGAATTTTGGTTTGAATTATGGGAGTGTTTAAGTGGTGCGTTTAGGACGCGTAAGTGAGTGTAAAATTCTGCTTAAAACCAGAAAGTTTAAAGTGTAACATTGAAGTGTAAATAGCAAATGTAGGAGTTGGAAAAGGGTTAAATTGAGTATAGGACTATGGTAGATAGCTTAGATATCTATCATAGTTGAGGTTACATCATATTGGGTTGAATACCTAATTGGTGGTAACTTATTATGTGCTTAATTGTTTAGATTGTCAGTGAAGTATCTGTGAAGCTTTTGTGGGAACTTGTGGAAAGCTAAGCGTCAGGTGAGTTTTATAGTCCCACTTTTAATGTTTTACATTGGGATGGAAATGATGCAAAGATGTTTTGGATGTGTTTAATCGCTACGATTATGTGGTTTTACTTGAGGCATGAACGTTTATGTGGTTATTATATGTGGTATGCTTAATGTTGTTATGATTTCTATGTGATTCCGGTTAGAGGGTAGTGCTTCTACCTATTCCAAATCTAATTAGAGGATGGAAATAAGATCCCATTTCTGTGTGATTTTGTTTAGAAGGTAGTGTTTCTACCTATTCCAAATCTAATTGGAGGATTGAAATAAGATCCTATTTCTGTGTGATTCCGGTTGGAGGGTAGTGACCCTACTCATTCCAAATCTAACTAGAGGATTGAAATAAGATCCCATATCTATGTGATTCCGGTTGGAGGGTAGTGACCCTACTCATTCCAAATATAACTAGAGGATTGATATAAGATCCTATTTCTGTGTGATTCTAGTTGGAGGGTAGTGACCCTACTCATTCCAAATCTAACTGGAGGGTTGAAATAATACTCTAGTCTGTGTGATTCCGATCGGAGGGTAATGGATTACCCCATGTTTGTTATGTGGATCGTGGGCTCGTTCTATCCCGTTATGATTGATTGTGAATTGTTTGATAGCCTATGTGATAACTAGCTTAAATTGTTCTGCCATGATATGTTATGTTAATCGCAGCAAATTGTTTTGTTTTTTTTAAGATTGAGTTGTGTGTCTTAAACCTATGACTCTCACCAACCATTGTGTTGACATTTTTAAGCATCATTTTCAGGTGAGGTTCATGAGGATATTAAAGCTAAGAGAAGTGGCTAGAATGACCACTAGGATTACATTGGAGTTCGCTCTTGAGTTTATTTATGCTTTCTGTTTGAATAAATGCGTTTGCATGAATTGTTTGGATCATGTTTTTGCATGTCATGTATTGATGAGACCTCTTTCTCATTAATAAAGACACCATTAGGTTTTGGGTATTGTTATGACACTTTGTGTCTTTGCTTTACTTTAGTTTTCATTTTAGTATTCTTTATATAGACACCATGTGTTGTGATGATATCCATTCTTGTTTACGCCTCGCGTTTCCGCCTTGGCAGGGTGTGATAGATTGGTATCAGAGCCTTTGGTTATAGAGAACTAGATGGTTCAACCTAGACTATAGCTTAAGGGTCCATCATATAGTTGCATTTTAGGGCATAAGTGTACGTATATACCGTATGTTCCCGCTATCTAAAAGCTTTGAAATTCTTTCTATTTTGAATTACTACTATATAATATGAAATATATACTTTTTCATTATGGGGATCTAATAGTATATACCCCTTTGTTATTGTTTTAGTCATGTCTTCCCCTACCCCTAGGAGATATCGTTGGGAGATTGTTTACCTCACTGGACCCGCGGAGTTGGGTAACTTTTGAGAGAGAAAAGTCAAACCCAAGCGAGGCCCAACATAAGTTTATTTCGTTTTCTATCTCGATGCTTTGCTATAATCGAGGATTGCTTTTATATTTTAGGTCACGATGTGACTTCTGTTTCGTTTGGTCGATTGAGATTTTATGGTTCGTTAGATGGATTATCATGTTTGAGATATATTTGGATTATTATTAAGTGCTATGTGGTAGATGTGTGTTATCATTGAGAGGTGTGGTCTTGGAAGTAAGTACGCGTGTGCAAAAGGTGCAATTATAATTATGGTCACGAACATAATTATAAAGGTGTCACACACGTGGACTTGTGACTTTGATTGCATTAATCATTGTTGCTTGTATGTATTATATAAGGATGTAAATCTGAATAGTTGTGTAGATGGTAGTGTAGATGTGATGTGAGATCCTGTCGATGATGGTTGTGTGGTTAGAGAATTCCTCTCTTAACCGATTAGGCGATTATATTAGGTTGGGTTGTGTAGATGGTAAGGTTCCCTTTCATCTATCGTTTGCGGATACATCGGATACATGCTGGTGTTGTCATCACGATTCTTAAGTTGGTTAGTTTGTTTGTTGTTCGTTGAGATATCCAACGCTCGTGTTGGTATTTTTAGTTGCCATCATAGAACTAGTGTTCTATGTACTCCGTTCGGCGTTTTGATTGGTTCCCCTGTCTAAGGTGGCGATACTCTTTGGTTTCGGTTCTATGACCGTTGGTATGGATGAGTCCTTATGGTTTGTTTGGTTTGCAAGAGTTCTTGTCGTGTTCGTTTTCAAGTAAATTAATATTCTGGTATTGGAATTCTTAAGGTATTTTGGGAGTCTATTTTGCTATCATGATTTTTTTTGTGAGTCATAAATTCCATTTGAAAGTTTGTTGTAGTCGATACCATATTGTTTAGGTGTTAAAAAACTTCTTTTATAAAAAAAATTATATAAATAAAATGCAACACATTTTTTTTAAAATCATCTTTTGATTTCTTTTATGAAAACCATAATTAAAATAAGTTTATGAAAATTTTATTTAAATTTATTTTTACACTTAAAATTATTTGCATTATTAACTAAGGTGATTCTATTGTTTTAAAATGATTGGTATAAGGTTATGAGGGAAAGTTTCCTTGGGTAAAAATTGGTTTTGGTACAAAGGTTCTTAATCTTTTAATTAATGGGTCGTGGTACGTGGTATTATTCGTTGGGGGTGTTTCTAGAAATCGTTGATGTGTTTGTTAGGTCGGAGGTTCGTTCTTCTTGTCGACGTTTACATTCGGTTGATTTTTTTTCTTTTTGGAATCGTGTGATTTTTGGGTCCATACCAATTGGTGCATGTGAAGTTTGAAATTTCCTCATGGCGTGGTACTAGAGTTGATGTTAGGACGTATCTTCTGGGTGGTGCGATTGATAGTAGCGAAGCGAATGGAATTATTCGCGATCCCAAGTTGGAATTAGAGAGTTCTCGTTTTACTTTTGATTTAGTACCTCTTAGTTATGAGAGTGTTGATGTAGTCGTAGGAGAGAATTGGTTGTTGAGACATAAGGCTGAGATGGTATGCCACGAGAAGGTAGTTAAAATGCCTTGGTAATTTGGAGAGTGCTTAAGGTTCGGGGAGAAAACGAACTAAAGAGGATACGAGGTCTCGTAGGAGTACCAAGGAAGATGAGTTGAGATTATGTGATATCTTTGTAGTATGTGAGCCCTCTAAAGTGTTCCTAAGGAATTAGTAGGTTTTACCCCTCGTCGTAGAATAGGATTTCGTATGGAATTAGTACAAGGAGCGACGCCGATTTGCGAAGGCTCGTGTCGTTTGACGTCTTTAGAAAGGCAAGAGGTCTGGAATGATTGCAGGAGTTGCAAGGTGAGGGTTGGTTCGAATGGTAACTTGTTGTGGGAAGCGTCTGTATTGCTTGGTAGGAAGAAAGGTGGGTAGTTTGGAATGTGCATAGATTATCTCGAGAAGAGTGAGATAGAAAATTCGTATGTGATGTCACCAATGGAGGGTGCACGGGGATGACGTAGCTAAGACTGTTTTTAGGATGCGTAATGGACACGTTGAAGTTTACGGCTATGCCTTTTGGGTTAACCAATGCACCAAAAAATCATCTTTTGATTTCTTTTATGAAAACCATAATTAAAATAAGTTTATGAAAATTTTATTTAAATTTATTTTTACACTTAAAATTATTTGCATTATTAACTAAGGTGATTCTATTGTTTTAAAATGATTGGTATAAGGTTATGAGGGAAAGTTTCCTTGGGTAAAAATTGGTTTTGGTACAAAGGTTCTTAATCTTTTAATTAATGGGTCGTGGTACGTGGTATTATTCGTTGGGGGTGTTTCTAGAAATCGTTGATGTGTTTGTTAGGTCGGAGGTTCGTTCTTCTTGTCGACGTTTACATTCGGTTGATTTTTTTTTCTTTTTGGAATCGTGTGATTTTTGGGTCCATACCAATTGGTGCATGTGAAGTTTGAAATTTCCTCATGGCGTGGTGCTAGAGTTGATGTTAGGACGTATCTTCTGGGTGGTGCGATTGATAGTAGCGAAGCGAATGGAATTATTCGCGATCCCAAGTTGGAATTAGAGAGTTCTCGTTTTACTTTTGATTTAGTACCTCTTAGGCTGAGATGGTATGCCACGAGAAGGTAGTTAAAATGTCTTGGTAATTTAGAGAGTGCTTAAGGTTCGTGGAGAAAACGAACTAAAGAGGATACGAGGTCTCGTAGGAGTACCAAGGAAGATGAGTTGAGATTATGTGATATCTTTATAGTATGTGAGCCCTCTAAAGTGTTCCTAAAGAATTAGTAGGTTTTACCCCTCGTCGTAGAATAGGATTTCGAATGGAATTAGTACAAGGAGCGACGCCGATTTGCGAAGGCTCATGTCATTTGACGTCTTTAGAAAGGTACGAGTTGTTGGAATGATTACAAGAGTTGCAAGGTGAGGGTTGGTTCGAATGGTAACTCGTTGTGGGAAGCGTCTGTATTGCTTGGTAGGAAGAAAGGTGAGTAGTTTGGAATGTGCATAGATTATCTCAAGAAGAGAGACAGAAAACTCATTCAGATTGTCACCAAAGGAGGGTGTACAAGGATGACGTAGCTAAGATTTTTTTTAGGATGCGTAATGGACACGTTGAAGTTTACGGCTATGCCTTTTGGGTTAACTAATGCACCAGCGGTTTTCATGGAGTTAATGAGCCGGGTGTGCATGGCCGTATATAGACAAGCTAGTTAACGTATATATACAGACGATATTTAAACCGACTCAAAGTCTAAGGAGGAGTACGAGTCGCGCGTGAAGATGATCGCAGAGTCAGTGAAGGAAGAGAAGATGTACGTGAAGTTTTCTAACAACGTGGAAGCGGAGCAAAGAGGAAGCTATCTAGATGTGGAAGGAATCAAATGGGTAATGAGCCGATCTTGGCATTGCCAGAAGGAGCAGGCGATTTCGTAGTATATTATGACGCGCGAAGCAAGGATTTGGAAGCATGCTTGGAAAAGGGAGGAGGTGATTGCTTGTACGTCGCGACAACTAAAGGTTCTTATGAAGGATTGCATGGCTAACGTGGTAGGTTTTGCCATATAATGCTTGAGGCATTAAGTGAACGAGACATGCAGAGTAATCTATACGGATCATGAATGTCTCCAACACACTTTTAATCGGAAGGATTGAACATGAGGCAAAGATGATGGATGGATGTTATTTAGTGAGTTTGATTTCGAGGCCAAGTACCATCTGGGAAAGGCAAATGTAGATGTTGTACCGTGGAATAGGAAGAAGGAGTGAAGCCAAGAATGAGTTCGAGCTAGATTTACGATAATCCAATTTAGGTTTGAGAAAAGGATGTTGGTGGTATAAGATAAGATGTCCAAAGCAAAGAACGCGTCAACATAAAATGTTGCGTGGCTTGGACTAACGAGTGTGAAAAGATGGAGAGTGGTTCATATTGGTTAGACAAGGTTTGGACCTCCATTTGGAGAGATGTAAGGACCTTGGCTATTGAAGAGGCGTATATGACAAAGTATTCTATCCAACCTGGAGCGGATACGGTGTTGTGTAGTTTTAGGTTAACTAATTGATGGTTGAGTAAAAAGGGTCTTCAGGATTGTTGCTACGACCTGAAATACCTGAGTGGAAGTGGGAAAAGATAACTATGGATGTTATTGCTAAGTTACCAAGTTTGAGTAGTGGATACGATGAGATTGGGTGTAGTCAATGGACTGACTAAGTCACCCTATTTCTAGCTATACTTAGGACGTGTATGGTGGATGTTAGAGGTAGTTGGGATACTTATCTTTTCATGAGATGAGTTTGTCCCTAAGGTAGGGATTATCATTTGGGTATGAGATGTGCTTCACTTGGAGCATTGTGTGGAAAGGAATGTAGGTTACCATTTCATGGGCAGTAACTAGAGACAGCGAGATTGGATGAACTGAATTTGGTTCAAGGATTATGCTAGTATGAGGTTTAACCATTAGACTTGAGACTGGTAATTGAGTGTTACCTAGGGTATTCAGTTTGAAGGATGTTTCGAAATGTATGGTAAGTTGATACCAAGGTAAGTAGGTCCATTTGAGATCCTTGGATGGATTGGGCCTATAGTTCGGTTGAAAATTTAAGTCTTGTGAGCCGAGTATCGAAAATCAGATTGAGAGGTGCTGAAAGTTTGAGTAAACCTGAAATTGTGTGGATTCTTTAGATACGTTGAGCTTTGTAACATCTTATATCTTAATTTCAAGACAGTTCTTGTTTGATGAGTTGCGAGGTTAAGATATAAAACATGTTGTTACACAACTTAAGGTTTCTAAGGAATTTCCTCGAGGACGGATGAGGCTCATGTGGATTGGTGTTTTCTTTTCATTTGGGGTTGTTGTGTTGCTAATTGCACCCTTGTGAGGGTAAGCAAAGTCACTAGCAGTTAGATTCGGATTGTAGAAGTTGGATAAGATTAAGGTTGACAAGACTCTTTGTTTTGTCAAGGAACCGTTGATGTTGTGGACCGAGAGGTCATGAGTAAAAGTAAAGTATGATAGCATTAGTGAAAGTTCGTTGGGATTCAAAGCGTGGTCCTGAGCTTACTTGGGAACGCAAGAATCAAATGAGGTCAAGGGAGTTAAAGCGTAATCGGAATGTTATGGTTGTAAATTGTTGGAATTCAAAGTGTAACTTTGAGTTAACATGGGTATAGGAGGACTACTTGAGAGATAAGTATCCTCGATTAGTTGTTTAGTAATGATAGAGTTGAACCTTCTAGTTAAATCTCGGGACGAGATTTTCTCAAGGTGGGGATACTGTGACAACCGTGGCTTGAGCAGGTTGGTCAAACCGTAGTGTTGACCTAAATATATGTTCTATAAGTATGGTTTATGGTTATATGTGATCATATGTATTTATGTATGTTTTTATGTGTTTATGAGGTACTAGTAATCAATCTATTGGGTGTGATCATCTCAATGAGATTGGATTGATGGTGAAGTTTATTGAGTTCATTTCGTTCACTTTTGAGTGACGGGGAAATGATTATTGAGATTTGAGCGTTTTTGTGTTAAATGTGTAAGTATTATTACATATACGTATTTTTATGTTAGTAATTTAAGATAAGTTTAGGTTTTAGAGGCTAAGTTAAGAGAAATGAGATATTTCATGGAGAAATTTCATTTTAATCACTTATAGTGATAATGGAATTGATTGGGTATTTTAAGAAATTTGGTTTGGTTAATAAGTGTTTGTCTAGGTGATGGAATAAAATGGGAAGTGTGTCAATTGTGAAAGAAATGAGTTTGTGAAAACATGAGAGTTTTTGTTAAACTTTTCATAAATAGAAAGTGAATTTGAAAATGAAAAGTTATTTTTAGAAAGTAGTTTTCAAGCAAAATAGTTTAACAAATTAGCTTAGGTTTTTATAAAACTTAAGGTATAAAGATAATTAATTAAGTAATAAAAGAAAAAGAAAAAAAATATTTTTTTAGGCATGAATAGTAATCCGAATTTTAGTAAATAAAAAGAAGGAAAAAAAGTAATTAAAGTCCTAGTTATAATCTAAAACTAATTGGACTTAATCTACAATTCTACTAGGAGGCCTATAAATATAAATCATAAATCCCTAACCCCCATTCCCTTGAGTTCGACCGGCCATAAAGAAGAGAAAAAGAGAAGACAATTTTTTTTAGGGTTTTACTTTTAAGGTACGATTCGATCTTTTAATTTATGTTTGTTTATAATTCTAGTAACTTAATTATGATGGATTAGGGTTTAAATTAGGTTTTATAAATTAGGGTTTGTAATTTTCAGAAATTTTATGTTATAATGATGATGGGTTAATCATTAGATCAATTGAATTAGTGATTTGATCATGTGTTAGGGGTTAGATCACCCGAACTAGTTGTGAAATTCACTGCAGAATTTTAGTCAGACTTGTAGAGGCCATAACTCGGTCATAAATGATCAAATAAATAATTTACAACATACTGGAGATAACCTCAGAGAATCTACTTTCCAAAAAAGTCATCCTCGTGAGTTTTTATGGTCGGGAAGTGGGTCAAATGGTCATTACAATATCAGTATATAAAACAGTGACGAATTTCAATTTTGGTTTTTATTTTTTAAAAAATACTTAGACATTGAGTTAGAGGCTCTAAGTCATGTGGAAGTTAGTTCATATATTTTTTGTGTTCCCTGAATTTTGGTTAAGGTCATAGTAAGGTCTAAGTTGGTTAACCAATGTCATACTTTTAGAAGGTCAGATTCTGGTCGAATTCTAAACACTTTGGATTAATAAATTTTTAAGGGGTATTTGTAAAAGGGTAATGGATTTGGGAGAGATATGAGAGGTTCATAGGACATATATGTAGCATGATGAATTTTGGTTTGAATTATGGGAGTGTTTAAGTAGTGCGTTTAGGGCGTGCAAGTGAGAGTAAAATTCTGCTTAAAACCAGAAAGTTTAAAACGTAACATTGAAGGGTAAAGGGTATGTGTAGGAGTTGGAAAAGGCTTAAAACAAGTAGAGAACAGTAGTAGATAGCTTAGATATCCATCATTGTTGAGGTTACATCATATTGGGTTGAATGCCTAATTGATGGTAGCTTATAATGTGTTTAATTGTTTAGATTGTTCGTGAAGTTTTGTGAAGTTTTGTTGGATCCTTTTTGGAAGCTAAGCATCAGGTGAGTTTCATAGTCCCACTTTTAAATGTTTTTACATTGGGATGGAAATGATGCTAAATGTTTTGAATTGCTGTGATTATGTGTTTTGCTTTCATGTGGACATTATGTGATTGCTATATGACTTATTGTTGCATGTTGAATGTGGTTTACTTGCATGTTCTATATTGACATGTCAAGTGTTATTGATTTGGGATCGGGGAGTACGCCTACTCAATAATAGTGAATTGGGATCGGAGGGGTACGCCTACCCAGTATTGTTGGTCCAGGCCTAAGTATAAGCTTCAGCTGGTAGACTTTTAGGTGCGTAAGTGACATATGGGATCGGGGGTAACGTTCCTACCCATTACCCTAGGTTTGTTATGTGGATCGTGGGCACGTTCCGTCCCGTTATGATTGATTGTGAATTGTTTTATAGCCTATGTGATAACTAGCTTAAATTGTTCTGCCATGATATGTTATGATAATCGTAGCAAAATTATTTTCATTAAATGTTTATTTAGTGTCCTAAACCTATGACTCTCACCAACCGTTGTGTTGACGTTTTAAGCATCATTTTCAGGTGAGCATCCGGGGGATAAGATAAAGAGAAGTGGCTAGAAAGGGACCATAGGATGTCTTGGAGTTTATGGCTTTATTTTCTTGATTTTTGCATTGTTTAAATTTGGATAATTGTTGCATGTCTCTCTATTGGCGAGAACTTCCGTTTCATCAAATAAGACGCCTTTTGGATTTTAGTTAGGTTTTTGGGTATTGTTATGACAATTTGTGTCGTTTGCCTTGACCTTTAGTTTTATTTTTAGTATTTCTCCTATATAGACACCGTGTGGTTGTGATGATATCCATTCTTGTTTACAGCCTCGCGTTTGCTGCTGCCTTGGCGGGTTGACATAAAAAAGATTGGTTATCAGTAGCCTCAGTTAGAGAACTAGTGGTTGAGCCTAGACTATAGCTTAGGGTTCCCCTCATATAGTTGCATTTAGGGCATAATGTTTTGTGTATCGTTTATAACGAATGTTCTCGCTACCTAAAAGCTTTGAATTCTTTCTATTTTGAATTACTACTACATAAGATGAAATATATATTTTTTTATTATGGGGATCTAATAGTATATACCCCTTTGTTATTGCTTAATCAATTCTTTTCCTCTACCCCAGGAGATATCATTGGAGATTGTTTACTCACGGACCCCTTGAGGAAGTTGGGGACTTTTGAGAGAGAAAATTTCAAAACCCAACAGCGAGGGCCCAACATAAGTTTATTTCATTTTCTACCTCGATGCGTTGCTATAATCGAGGATTGATTTTATATTTTGGGTCACGATGTGACTTCTATTTTTGTTTAGTCGATTGGGATTTTATGGTATTCTTAGATGGATTTAATCATTTGAGTTATATTGGATATAATTAATGTGCTATGTAATAGATGTGTGTTTAATCAGTGAGGACTGATGTGTCTTGAAGTAAGTACACATTGAATAAGGTCACTTATAATTAATGGTCGCGATAACATAATTATAAAGCAACACAAAACCAAAGTGGACTTGGTGACTTTGATTGGCATTGATCATGTTGCTTTGTATGTATTATGTAAGGATGTAAGTCTGGATAGTTTGTTGTATATGAGTGTAGATGTGATATGAGATCATGTTGAGGATGGTTGTGTGGTTAGAGAATTCCTCCCTTAACCGATTGGGCGATTATATTAGGTTGGGTTGCGTAGATGGTAAGGTTCCCTTTCATCTATCGTTTACAGATACATCGGATACCAGTTGGTATTGTCGTCGCGATTCTTAAATTGGTTCGTTAGCCTGCGTTTTCATAAGTGAGATATTCCAAATGCTCGTGTTGGTATTCTATGGTGTTATCATAGAACTGGTGTTCTATGTTCTCCGTTCGGCGTTTTGATTGGTTCCCTTGTCTAAGGTGGCGATACTTTTTGGTTTGGTTCTATGACCATTGGTATGGATGAGTTCTTATGGTTTGTTTGGTTTGCAAGAGTTAATCCTTAGGGTATTTTGGGAGTCTATTTTGCTATCATGATGTCTTTTGTTGCGAGTCATAAATTCCTTTTCAAAGTAATTTTGTTGTAGTCGATATCATATCGTTTAGGTGTTAAAAACTTCTTTCGAAAATAAAATGCAACACATTTGTTTAACCATCCTTTGATTTTCTTTTATAAAAATCATAATTAAAATAAGTATATGATAATTTTGATTTAAAAATTATTTGATACACTTAAAATTATTTGGATAATTAACTAAGGTTATCAAATTGTTTTAAATGATGTATAAAGGTTATGAGAGGAAAGTTCCCTCCTTGGGTATAAAAATCGTTTAGGGATACACAAGGTTCTTAATCTTTAATTAAGAGGTCCGTGTACGTGTAATTGTTCATTGGTGAATTCTACGTCGTTATGCATTGTTAGTCGAGGTTCGTTTATATGTCGATGTTTATATTCGGTTGTTTCTTCTTCTTTTGGATTTGTGTTTTTTGGGTCCATACCAATTGGTGCATTTGAAAGTTTGGTATTCTCATAAGGCCGTGGTTCGAGAATGATGTAGGTTTTACCCCTCGTCGTGGAATGGGATTTCGTATGGAATTAGTACAAGGAGCGACGCCGATTTGTGAAGGCTCGTGTCATTTGACGCCTTTGAGAGGCACGAGTTGTTGGAATGATTGCAAGAGTTGAAAGGTGAGGGTTGGTTCGAATGGTAACTCGTTGTGGGAAGCGTCTGTATTGCTTGGTAGGAAGAAAGTTGAGTAGTTTGGAATGTGCATAGATTAAACATTTAGATAACTAATTTGCATTAGAACATCCCCAATGCAAAAAGCTTTTGATGGCTTTTTGTATTTAATGCATTAAATACAAGACACATTTAATAAGTAAGACTTTTACAAAAGACTTGGTGTTTGCCAAGTCTTTTTAAAAACCTTTTCAAAAAGCTTTTGGTGCAATGCCAAAAAACATCTCCAAAAGCTTTTTTAGATAGTGAAAAGTCTTTGGTAGCTTTACCCATTGGAGATGCTCTTATATCTTATAAACAATGATATTTTATATATAAAATTTCTTCTCGAAAGGTCTCATTATGTAATTTCGCTCAGGGCCCTAAAAAATTTTAGTATTTTAGAGACGGCCCTTTGGACATCTCTGCATTGATGAAACAGAGTGTTTGGATCTGTGTATTACATCAGTACACATAGCGGTTTTGTTGTAATTTTTTTTATACAAGTGTTTTATATATCATATTGCTTTAGAAATAAACTTTAATTTTTTTCGTCAATCTAGATTTGAACTTAAAACTTACCTTTAACTTATAACATCGATAGTCAGTATTTTTTTTGCCACTAACTATATCTAAGTTAAGAATAAAAACTAAACTAAGTAAAACAAAGTAGAATCCTTTGGAGCATTTCACTCTCACAACATATGGAGGTGAGATCTATAAAGATCATGTGTCTTTCAAAGATCAAATGGTGAGATCTTCACTATTCATTCCACTTTGTTAGGATTGATAAAAGTGACGATCTTATTGAGATAGAAGTCTTGTAATAAATAGAATAATACTATTGTGTAATAGGGTAAGTGAAAGGCTTGTGACTAAAATAAAGTCACAAGACTCGGCTAAATAGAAAAAGTCTAAAAGATAAGGGGCTAAATGGTAAAAGTCTAAAAGTCAAGGGCTTTATGCTCTTTATTGTAAAAGGGTATAAATACCCCTCCACCACCTCATTTGTGAGGTGTGTCTTCTATGTGTTTCTAGTGGGTTTCATTTTATCCTCCTCCCTCTTTCTCTCTCTAGACTTATCACTATATTGCTTATTGATCCTGAATTCAGACCTAACAAGTGGTATCAGAGTTGCACAGGCGATTTAGTGGTGTTTTGGAGAGCTTATTCCGACAGCTTATTCCGACAGCTTATTCAGGCGGCTTATTTTGAGCTTATTTAGGTCTTATTTCGTGCTTATTCGGTCTAGATTTCTGCTGTGTTATTCTGTCTATTTTCGTGTGCTTTTACTAATTTTCAGCTTATTTTCGTGAGCTTATTTTGGGTCAAACTGCTTATTTTTGGTCAAACAAGTCAAAACAGCTTATTTTTGCTTATTGAGCTAATTTCTGTTGTGTTTTATACAACCGAAATTGTATACTTACGGTTTTATCGTAAGTGTCGTGGCAATATAAGTCAAAATCTGCTTATTGGAGCTTAATTTTCAAATTCAGCAGTGTGCAAGTCAAATTCAGTAAAAGTTGTTACAAAATTTCAAATTCAGTAGGTCAAAGTTTGTTACAAGTGGTCAAACTCAGTAAAATCTGTTGCAAAAGTCAAACTCAGTAATATTCATATTTTTTTAGATCTCAGTTTAATCTTGTTGTGTGTTCAACTTTTTCCAAGATCTTAAAGATCTATAACACAACAGATTTTTCATCATAGATCTTTGTTTCAGAATCAAACTCGGAGTCATACTCGGTAACAACAGATCCAAACTCATCTCAGTTTTTATTCATCATTGATCCCATCTTGGAACAGATTCAAAATCTAAACTCGCAAAATCAAACTCGGAAAAACTGATCTTGTTCTAAACTCGGAAACTCAATCTCGGATAAAGTTAATCGATCTCAGTTGGTTTCTTTTCGTGTCTTACAAAATCTGTTAAGATCTTTAAGTTTCTCATACACGAAAGAAAACATCTCATCATAGATCTTGAAGAATCATTTTCACAATCAAAAATCATTGCAAACTCGGAACAGATTCAAAACATGAAACAAAAGTTAATTCATCTCAGATTCATAACTAGGAAACACTCATCTCAGTTCCATCATATTCTATTTTCAATATTCAAAGAAATGACAAAAACAATCTTGATTTCATCATTTCTTTCTTTCGGTATCATCAAAATCTCATATTGGGTTTTTGTGTTCAACTCTTTCGAGCATTAAAAGATCTTTTAAGATCTTCTCATCTTTTTAACCCATCTCATCATTGATCCAAAACTGTTTTCGAATCAATACTCAATCTTTCAAGAAAAATAAATCAACCACAGCCAAGAAAACAAAAGAAAACAAAGTTGATCTCAGATTCGATTTGTTTCGTATCACATATGTGATTTAGAGATCTAAAGAGACCTTCAATCGAAAAAATCATCTCATCATAGATCTATTTCTAAAGCATATCTCCAGTTCACTTTTCGAAAATCA
Source organism: Tanacetum coccineum (assembly GCA_026074375.1). Lineage (NCBI taxonomy): Eukaryota > Viridiplantae > Streptophyta > Magnoliopsida > Asterales > Asteraceae > Tanacetum > Tanacetum coccineum. Next base: position 2,120 of record BQNB010022868.1, on the reverse strand, counting down.
TAAAAGAAAGGAAAAGAACAGGAAGTTTTCCTCCTCTCTTTTTGTTTCGATTCAAATCAAAAAGAAAACTTAAGTCAAGCCAACCTGTTTTTCAAACGATTTTTCTCATTATCTTAGAAGGGTGCGTTTTGTGATTTACTCAATCAAAAAGAAGCAAAAATCTTCTTGTGTTCTGTCTTGGGCTAATCATTTGTGGTCTGGGTTAGTAGTTTGAGTTTGTGAGATTTGTGTTTATTGCAAGATCATTTGTGTTGAGATTTGGGTGTGTGAATGAATGATAACATAAAAAGTGGAGGTGTGGTGTTTGTTTTAGATTGAGAGTATCTATTTCTTTCTTTGTAACGATCTTTAATCCTTATCATTCACATCTTTCATTCCTTCTTTTACTTATCACTCTTTCATTTCATCTTGGTCTTCGCGCTTTTCGTTCTTCTCCTACTATTTTGCTTATCTATTGCCACTGATTTTGTGTGAAAGAGAACAAAAGAAAGAGGCGAGTGTTTTGCGAGTAGTATTTTAGAGTTAGGTTTTATGTTTTAAGAATATAGAATTCGTGTGTGACTTTTACTATGTGGGAGCCGGTACAATCAAATTGAATTGCTGTGTGTGTTTAATACTTTCTTGAATATTTTTGTGAAAACTGTGATATTTGTGAACAATTTGGTTTGTGTGGAATTGATAGCTTGTGTGGAACTGATAGTTTGTACGTGATTTGGTTTGTGTGATAATTTGATTTGAATTTTTGGGTTTGAGTTGAAAATTTCTTGGGTTCGTTGTGATAAATAGGGAAAATGGGATCAAACGAGGAAACAATACGCTTAGCTCAGGAAGCTGAAAAACAACAAATATTTGCTCAACAAGTCCAAAAACAAAACACGCATTTGACGAGTCAGCTTGAGATGTATAAGGAACGGGTTCGGATTTTGGAAAACATAAACAAGGATAATAATTATCTCAACGAATTTCTTGAGGCTGATGAACAGGCAAAACGTTATAATAAACAAGCTCAGTCTCAATTGGTTCGTGATCGAGATATCATTCGTGATCTAGAAAAACAACGAGATAAATTAGAGTTAGATGTCAAGGATTATAAAAGACAAAAAGAGGAATATCAAAAGACACAAACGATTTTCAATCAAACACAGCGTAACAAAGAGGAAAAATATCTTGATGATATTCTTCAGTTACAAGCTAAAATCAAAGATCTTGAAAATGTTGTTTGTAAAATGGGCAAATCAACTGAAACACTTCGGTTGCTTACAAATGAACAAAAAGCTTTTCGGGACAACTTACATAAGTCAGGTTTGGGATATAACGGTCCTTGTGTTCTTTCACAAGCTTATGCTAAAATTCCTAAGTTGTATCGTGCTTATGAACTTTGTGATAAAAATAAACAACTGCATGTGTTTGATTCTGAGGAAACTCTTGAGGATGCTGAAAAGAGTCAATTAAAAATGAATGAGTTTCAAAAAGATGAAAAAGTTCAAGAGTTAAAGATACAACCAATCGATTACGGAAAATTGAACAAACTTTATAAAGATTTTGTTCCTCAAAAAGAGCTTTTTGAGCCTTCTGTTAAGCAAACATGTTCTTCACCTTATTCTATTCCCTTTGTTAAGATTCTAGAAACAAAAACCATGCCGAGTGAGTTACCTTTGATCAACGAATTATTCAATATAAAAGTTGGAGTTGAAAAGCTGTCTCTGTTAATACACTAGAACAGTAAAAGAGAAAGTATTTTTTACACATCACCGGCAGAGATTGAACGTATTTCAAAGGGATATAAAAGAAATGAAAGATGCGTTTGAGCAAAATGATGTCTATCTTGATGAAATTGAGAATCAAAATGATTTGTTGAAAGGTCAACTCTTGGAAGCATCCTTAACTGCAGATATCAAGAATCTTGTCATAACTTCTTGTATGGAAATAAGGAATAAGGATTTACATGATGAAATTGAAAGAATTTCAAAAGAGTCAAACTATGTTTCATTTGAAGTCACTCAGGGATTGTCAAAAAGAATTGTTGAATTGGAAAAAGATTTGTGATTCGTTGACGGTATATATATAAAATATATAAGAATCAAATCAATGATAAAAAGATTCCGGAAGAGATATTCCCG
>BQNB010022867.1:18598-62476 GCA_026074375.1 Tanacetum coccineum | reverse complement strand
GCCAAGATAAATAGGTGGCTGAGATTTTGAAAAAGTTTGATTTTGCCAGTATAAAAATAGCAAGCACTCTAATAGAGCCTAACAAAGCATTGATCAAGGATAAAGAGGCTAAAGATGTAGATGTTCATTTATACAGATCAATGATTGGTTCATTGATGTACTTAACAGCTTCTAGCCAGACATCCCATTTGCTGTTTGTTCTTGTGCAAGGTTCCAAGTTCCTCCAAAGACTTCACATCTTCATGATGTGAAGAGAATCTTTAGATATTTAAAAGGTCAGCCTAAATTGGGCCTTTGGTATCCTAGAGATTCACCATTTGACTTGGAAGCTTTTTTTGATAGTGATTATGCTAGAGCAAGCCTTGACAGGAAATCCACAACAGGAGGTTGTCAATTTCTTGGCAAAAGGTTGATTTCATGGCAATGTAAAAGGCAAACCATAGTTGCTAACTCCACTATTGAAGTAGAATATGTTGCTACTGCAAATTGTTGTGGACATGTGTTATAGATCCAAAATCAAATGCTTGATTATTGGTTCAACTTCATGAACACCAAGATTTACATTGATAATGAAAGTACAATTTATATTGTGAAAAATCTAGTGTTTCACTCTAAAACCAAGCACATAGAGATAAGGCACCACTTCATCAGAGATTCTTATGAGAAGAAGCTAATTCATGTAATCAAGATTCACACAGACCAAATGTTGCAGATCTTCTCACAAAGGCTTTTGATGTTAGCAAATTTAAATTTTTGAATGCTAGCATTGGATTACTTAATCTCTGAAGTGGAATTTCTTAGATTAATGATAGCAATGGATTGGAGATACTTTTTGGATGCAATTGAGGTTAATTCTGGTATCTCAAGAGTTAGTACTGCTAGGTGACTTAATGCTGATAGGCAAAGGTTAATACTACTAGGCTAACTTAATACTACTGTCATTAGAATTACAACTGTTTCACTTTCTCATGTTAATCACTCATCATTCCATCATATCTCTACCCAAACACAACATCATAAGACAACAAAAGTAAGGGTCACTAAGATATCTCAGTCTAGTGGACCTACTGATATTGTAGCAGATGAGACTGTCCATAAGAAGTGGGAAGACATAATGGAAAGGGATACCACTACTGCTTCTAGCTTTGAAGCAGAACAGGACAGTGGTAACATAAAATAAGACCCAATCCATAGGAACACTTAATGAGCCTCTTTTTTAAGGAACTGGTTTAGGTAGTGGTCCCAGGTGCCAAGATACCATATGGGGGATGCAGTAGTTCAAACTTAGTTTAAGACTGTATCTAAAAGTCCAATGACCCACCTCTCTCAAGAGTTTACACACTTGGAAGTGCGGAGGACAATATGAAACTAAAGGAATTGATGACACTTTGTACAAAATTATCTATAATTGAGAGAAATTGGTAAGCATAAAAGAAAAGAGAGATGTTGTGAGCCAAAAACAGAAAGAGAGCCATGGGAATTAAAAATAGATAGAGTGTTGTGATGAGTAAAAGAATTAAGAGATAAATGTGAGATGAAAAATAGAAAGAGAGAATGAGTGTTTACAATTTTGGTTTGGTTAACAGTTCTTAACTTTTATTCATGGGTTGTACATAAATATAGATCCTCATAAATTCTCACATGTCTATCTAGTCGTTACTAGTGTGCTTGTGATGAATAGAGGCATGTTGTTGTATAATTATTGAAGACAGAGTTAGTGCTGTTAGGCATAACTTAATGTTGCCGGTTCTAAATTAATGTTGCTTAGTATGTCTTAGTACTACAAGTTGAAAGTTAATGCTGCTGGGCATCCAATTAGTACTGTCAGTTGAAAATTACTGCTGCTAAGCATAAACTTACAACTGCTGATATTGGTTAATGCTACTGAGGATACTTTACATAAATATAACGATTACTTTGATTAAGGGTTTATATCGTTCTTATAATCGTTTTCAATCATTCAAATACACTCTTACCATAAACCCTAACTCAATTTCATCATCAATCAACAAAACCCATCACAATGTCAACATCCACGTTTGCTGAAACACATAATTTGGTCGCACTTTTTGGAGAAACCTACTGAAAGTGAAGGATATGAGCAGATTGTTGATTTTCTCAATGCTAATCGGATTAAGTATGCATTAACGGTGAATCCTACACTCTACAGTTTATGTATTAAACAATTTTGGACCTCTGCCAAAGTTAAAACTGTTACGGAGGATGTTCGGATACAAGCCCTAGTTGATGGGAAGAAGGTTATTGTTAATGAAGCATCTAGTAGACGTGATCTTCGATTGGATGATGTTGAAGGTACGGCATGTCTACCTAATGACACTATTTTTGAAGAATTGGCACGAATGGGGTATGAAAAACCATCTCAAAAGCTTACATTTTATAAAGCTTTCTTTTCTCCACAAGGGAAGTTCTTAATTCATACCATTCTGCAATGCCTTAGTGTTAAGACTACTGCTTGGAATGAATTTAGTAGCACTATGGCATCTGCAATAATCTGCCTGGCCAATAACTAAAAATTCAATTTTTCTAAGTACATTCTAGCTAAATTTTGAAAACTCTTAATGAAGAACTTAGATGGTAGTGTCAAGTTTCTGATGTATCCTAGATTTGTTCAAGTATTTGTTAATCAACAACTAGGAGATATGACACACCACAAAAGGATTTTTGTTAGCCCTTCTCACACAAAGAAAATCTTTGCTAACATGAAGAGGGAAGGAAAAGGTTTTTCTGGGGCTATCACACCTTTATTTGATACTATGAGGGTTCAAGCTACTGAAGACTTGGGTAAAGGTTCAGAATTACCAACCGATACCCATCCCACACCCATTATTACTCAACCATCATCCTCTAAAACCCAAAAGAAACATAACGTCTAGAAGGACACAAAGGAAGGAAATTAAGGTTTCCTCAAGATGATACTAGACTGCAAAATGAAAATGTACCCACACCTTCTAATGATCCACTACCTAGTGGTGAGGATAGAATGCAACTAACATAATTAATGGTTTTGTGTACCAAATTACAAAAATAGGTTCTTGACTTAGAGGAAGTAAAGACTGCTCAGGCAAAGGAGATTGTTAGTTTGAAGAAGAGGGTCAAGAAGCTAGAAAGGAAGCAAAGGTCAAGAACCTCTGGGCTTAAAAGATTAAAGAAGGTTGGTACATATAGTAGAGTGGAATCCTCTAAGGATAAAGATAGTTTGGGTCATCAGGAGGATGCATCCAAACAGGGGAGGGTGATTAATAACATTGACTAAGATGAAGAGATTAATTTGGTTGATGAAACTCAGGGGAGGATAAATGATCAAGACTTGTTTGGAATCAATGATCTTAATGGTGATGAGGTAATTTTGGATGATGCAGCTAGTAAAAGTGAATAGCAGAGTGCAAAAGTTGCTGAAAGAGAAGTTAGTATTGTTGATCCAGTTACTACTACTGGTGAAGTAGTTACTACTGCCAATGTTAGAGTTACTACTATTAGTGCTCCAACAACAACTATTGATGAGATGACACTGGCTCAGACTTTAATTGCAATCAAAGCAGCTAAGCCTAAAGCTATTACAACTGCTGCTACAACAGTTACTGCTGCTATCACAAGACCAAAGGAAAAAGGTATAGTTATTCAAGAATCAAAGGAAACAACAACAACACCATCTACAAAACCTTCAATATCTTCAAAGGACAAAGGAAAAGGCATTATGGTAGAAGACCCTTTGTTGATGAAAAGGAAGGATCAAATCAAGTTTGATGAAGAAGTTGCCAGAGAACTTGAAGCTAAGTTGAAAGCTGAAATGGAAGAAGAAGATAGAGCTGCTAGACTAAAAGAAGAAGAAGCCAACATAGCTTTGATTGAGTCATGGGAAAATACTCAAGCTATGATAGAAGCAGACTATGAGCTAGCTAAAAGTTTACAGGCACAAGAACAAGGTGAGCTTACAATAAAAGAAAAGTCAAAGTTGTTTGTGGAATTAATGAAGAAAAGAAAGAAACACTTTGCTGAATTAAGAGCTCAAGAGAAGAGAAACAACCCACCTACCAAAGCTCAAAAGAGGAATCAAATGTCTACCTATCTCAAACATATGGGAGGTTACAAATACACTCATCTGAAGGGCAAAACCTATGAGGAGATTGAGAAGTTGTTTAAAATAGAAATGAAGAAGGTAAACTCATTTATTCCTATGTATTCAGAGGTGGAGAAAAGTAGTAAGTTGAAAGCACAAGAAAGCAGTGTTAAGAGAGCAGGAGCAGAGTTAGAACAGGAAAAGACTAAGAAGCAAAAGTCTGATGAACATGAAGAAGTTGAAGTAAATGATGAAGTTGAACTGAAGAAGCACATGGAGATAGTCAGAGATGATGATGTAGCAATTGATGCTATACCACTAGCCACCAAACCTCCAGTGATTGTTGAATACAAAATTGTTAAAGAAGGCATCTTTAGATATTTTTAATTGATAAGAGCTGATAGAAGTTCAAAGAGGTATTCTTCTATGATTAAGATGCTTCAGGGTATTGACAGAGAAGACTTACAAACCCTTTAGAAGTTGGTCAAAGCAAAGCATGGTGATAAAAGACCTGAAGATGAGTTTGAAAGAGTGTTATGGAGAGATTTGAAGTAATGTTTGAACTTCACAGAATGAGTGAAGTATGAAGGAGTCTATAGGGATACAAAGTGACTATTTGGAAGCTGTTTGATTCCTGTGGAGTGCACTATGTAAGGTTTCAAAATCTGCACATCTTTATGTTAGTTGAAAGAAGATATCCACTTACACCAATAACAATCACAAACATGCTCAACAAAAAGCTTCAAGCTGACTACTGGAATGAAATGTGTTATCAACTTCTCAAGCTTATGGTAAAACAAGAAAAAGGTCAATGAAGTGTTTGAAAGCATCATCCTGATAATGATGAAGACTTTTAATCAAGAAACTTGAAGATTCAGAAGGTGAACATCAAGTTTAGGGGAGGATTATTGGGATTAAAAGACTGCTTGGAGTTACTACTGCTCAGGTATATATTAGTGTTGTCAAGCATAGCTTAAGTGCTGTTAATGATAATAGTGAAAATTATACTAAGTAGTTAATACTGGTAGTATAAAGTTACTACTGCTAGTTACTACTGTTAGTATATATTACTGCTGCCTTTGTAAGTTAAGACTGCTCACAAGTGAAGACTAAGTAGTTACTACTATTAGTATAAAAGTTACTACTGTTAGTGTAACTTAGTACTGCTAGAGTAAACTTAGTACTGCTAATGGAGAATGAAGAAATATTCTAAGTAGTTAATGCTGCTTGTGCTATGTTAGTGCTGCTGAGTTACTACTGTCTTCAACAAAGTTAATGCTGCTAGTCTAAGAGTTACAACTGTTGATAAGAGTTACAACTGCTGGATGGATAAAGATTGAAGATTACAAAAAGATTAAGACGCGTGAAGAGATAAGTATGAGTTATCTATGTAAAAGATATGTGTATATCTTATTTGTTTAGAAGATTTGTTATACTTAGGAAAGTATTGTAAGCCAGTTGGGACTCCTTGGTGTATAAAAGGAGGTCTTAGGGCATATAGTTAGATATACAAAATATACAGAGCTTCAATGTTGTTTTGTAACCCCAACACTATTAAGAGTGTTTGTTTTATATTGAAGCTGAAAGTTTAGTAAACAGTCTTGTTATTCTTGTTGTTTGTTAATGTTCCATTCATTATACTTCTTAGTGGTATAACCTAGATTCCGCATAGTTTATATCATTCACTTAAAGTTTCATTCTTAGTAACTTTGGATTTATCCAAGGATACTAAACCTTACATCAAGCTAAGGAGTTAAAGATCTGTCCATTGGGATCAACAAGCATTAATGGGAAAAAGTATATCTTGGTGATTGTCGATGATTACTTAAGATTTACTTGGGTCAAATTTCTGAGAACAAAGGATGAAGCTCCTGACGCTATCATCAAATTTATCAAAAATATTCAAGTATAAGTTAAATGCACCACACAGTCCGAAATCTTAGAACATATAAAATGGAACTGAATTTGTCATCAGACTCTTTTATTCGATAATATTAGAAAATATCAACAACTCATATCAAGCACGAGTCAGGTGCTCTACAACTCTCAATCGATAAGTTAGACATTGACACGACAGAGATAACATCATCTCGTGGAAGTTGCTTGAACAATGTTGATATTTTTAAAAGCTCTATTATTTTTGTGGGCTGAATTAATCCATACAGCTTGTTATACCCAGAACCGTTCCCTAATTCATCTCCGCTACAACAAAACTCCATATTAGCTGATGCATGACAAGAAACCGAACTTATTGTATCTTTATGTCTTTGGTTCACTCTGTTATCCTACCAATGAGCAAAGGCCGATATTGGTATTTTTGTTGGTTACGCGCCCGCAAAGAAAGGTACCAGAATCTACAACACAAGAACCAGGAAAATCATGGAAACCATCCTTGTAACGTTCGATGAGCTAACATCAATGGCTTCTGAACAATTCGGTTAAGGACCCGAGCTTCAATCTATGACTCCTGTAACATCCAGTTTAGGAATCGTTTCAAACCCTATTCCTCAAAAACCTTGTAATCCACCAAAAAGAGATGCTTGGGATCATTTTGTTCCAACCTACGTTTGATGAATACTTCAATCCTCCAACAATTGTTGTTTATCCAGTTCCAATAGCTGCTGCAACAAGAGCTGTTGATATAGCCGATTCATAGGTATCTACGTCAATTGACCAAGATGCACCATCCATAAGTATCCCATAAACACAAGAATAAGAACATTCTCCAATTGTTTTCCAAGGTTTTGAAGAATCACCAAAAACACCATATTTTCATGATGATCCACTTCACGAATCTCTTTATGAAAACTCCACTTCTCAAGGATCGTCATCTAATGTGAGACCAATTCACACTTTATTTGAATCACTTAGTAGATGGACTAAGGATCATCCAATAGCAAATGTGATCGAAGACTCCTTTTGCTATTCTCCACGAACAAGCAACTCAAACTAATGCCGCGAGGTTGTGTATACTTTGATGCCATCCTAACTTATGTAAGCACCAAAGAACTTTCAACAAGCAATGACCGAGCACCGTTCATTGATCGATTCAATGCAAGAAGAAATTACATAAAATTTGAAAGACTAACACAGTTATTTGAAATTGGGTGCCTGGTCTCTAGGATAGAACTGTCATGCTGATCAAATTAGTGAAAACTATAAAGAAACGAGAAATAAAAAAATAAGATTTACAAGGTCAAGACTGATGAATTTGGTGGGGTACTCAAGAATAAGGCTAGATTAGTTGCTCAAGGATTCAGACAAGAGGAAGGAATCGGTTTTGAAGAATCATTTGCACTGGTTGCAAGAATAGGGGCTATCCGTATCTTTGTAGCAAATGCAGCCAACAAGAATATGATGATCTTCCAAATGGACGTCAAAACGGCTTTCTTAAATGGCAACTTAAAGAAGAGGTCTACGTTTTCCCAACCTAAAGGATTGTTGCGACAGGTACAACCCAACCATGTGTATAAGCTCAAAAAGGCCTTTACAACGGTCACCAGCAAACGTTGCATTGGTAACGACATGCTATCAAGTTCTCTCCTTAATTCAACAACACATTTTCTCCAAAGGTGCAATTGACATCCAACACTCTTCTGATATTGAAAGCGAAACGAATTATTACTATATATGACTTATAATGTTGACGATATAATATTTCTGCTATACTAATACAAGGCTATGTGTAATGAATTTGCTAATCTGATGACACTAAGTTCAAGATGTCGATGATGGGACGAATGTCATTCTTTTTAGGATTAAAATTTTCTCAAAGTCCCAAAGGCATCTTCCTAAACCAATCAAAATATGCTTATGAAATTATTAAAAAATATGGTCTATTAACTAGTGATTCTGTAGATACACCTATGGTGGAAAAGAGTAATCTGGATGAAAATCTACAGGGGAGACCAGTTGATGCTACACTTTACCATGGCATAATTGGATCCCTCATGTATCTGACATCCAGTAGACTTGACCTTATTTATGTAGTCTGCTTGTGTGCTCGGTATCAGGCAAAGCCTACCAAAAAGCACTTACATGCGGTTAAACGGATTTTTCGATACCTAAAAGGAACCATTAACATGGGTCTCTGGTACTCAAAGGATACTGGTATATCTTTAACAGCATATTCAGATACAGATCACGCGGGGTGTCAAGACACTAGACGTAGTACATCAGGAAGTGCTAAATTCTTAGGCGATAAACTTGTTAGCTGGTCGTCAAAGAAGCAAAAGAGCACTGCGATCTCGAGTACAAAGGCTGAATATATTGCCTTATCTGGGTGTTGTGCTCAAATCCTATGGATGCGTTCACAGCTAACAGATTATGGCTTTCAATTCAATAAGATTCTTTTGTACTACGACAACACGAGTGCGATTGCTTTATGCTGCAACAACGTTCAATACTCAAGAGAAAAGCACATCGATGTACGCTGCCATTTTATAAAGGAGCAGGTGAAGAATGGAATTGTGGAACTTTACTTTTTTTGGACATAATATCAACTGTCTAATATCTTCACCAAACCATTGCCACGAGAAAGATTCAATTTCTTGATCGAAAAGCTTGGTATGAAAAGTATGTCTCCGGAAATTCTAAAACGTCTGACAGAGGAACAAGACGAGTAATGGTGGTAACTCACAATATATATTATGTATATAAGAAAACATAAAAATCCAAAAAGATTTTTCATTTCATATAAATTTTTCAAAAAAAAATAAAATAAAAAATTTAAAAATCAGAAAAATACAAAATTTAATTTTCATGACATGCTTTCTAGCGTCGATAATATTTACAGCTTCAGAAATGTCATTCAACAATGGCACAAAGCTGTAAATAAAGTTCGAATCGAAAACATGTCATATGGCTTGCTATTATTTTAGATAGCAACCCGGTCATCATCTTAAAGGCAAGTATTTTCAAAAAGAAAACTTGGCCACACAACGGGAAATTTATTTTTCTCGGGAATGAATTACTTCATATTCATTCAAAGGTTTGTGTTTACTTTGCAACACAACCCGCGCTTTCTTAATACAAATTAATGTACGTGTCAATGCATTTCTTTGTCAAAATAATAGAAATCTTATTTTTTATGGTGTTGATTTTTCAAAAATAAAATAATAATATGTAATTCATTAGTAAATGATTTTACATGGCATTTGACCACTCAAACAACGACTACTGCTCTTTAAAAATAAAACGGGTCATTGTTTGAGGGGGAGACAATGTCAAATTTCTTTTTCAAACGTCATCAAGAAATAAAAGGAAAAATGTTTTAAACAATAACGTTATAATATTTTTTGTAATGTTAATTAATTTTAACTTATGTGTGCATTATATGCTATGTGTTTATGCCTTGAGGAATGTGATAGCAAAATTTAAGGCTTAGTCTTAGCTTTTCATACGTTAGGGACTAAACATGTTAAAAGTGAAACTAGTTTAACCCTTAAGAAATGTTATTAAGGAAAATTGAAAGGAGAATTGTTTGGGGGCATTTGTGTAAAAAAATCAAAATTTTAAAACTACAAACACCCCCTCTCTGTCTTTCTTTATACACACAAACACAAAACTTTTAAATTTTTTTCCCTCCCTCAATACAAATTGTCACATCCAAGGACCCTCATTTATGTGATTTTCAAGCTTTAAGGTAAACTACAAAAGTGTTCTTTTCATCATAATCAAAAGGAATTAGGTTGAATCACGTATTTTTGCTCGAAATCCCTAAAAATTAGTTTAGGGTTAGTGAAAATCAAAAGTGGACCAAATCTAAAATTAATTGAGGGATTTTGATGCTTAAGGTGTGTAGACTACTCGTCTATAACAGTTTGTCATGGGAAAAACATTCAAAGGGGTTTTGAATGATTCTTGTGTGTGAAAATTTGAGTTTTAAGGAAGAACTTGTTAAATGTTAGTGGGTTTGTGCTTATGTGAATGCGTTTGAATGAGAATATCCATATCTTGTATGAAGATATTGTGTGCTTAAGTAAAAAAGTGTGAAAATCTAGTCATTTTGCACTATAAGTAAATTTTTGTGGTTGATTCTTGTTATAAATGATATATGTTGTTTATAAATACTTAGTTCATGTGTTTGTGTAGTTTTATTTCCATGAAAGTTGGGTTTGTATAAATCAAAAGTTATAGATGACGTTATATACATCACTGCCTATAGACGGCGATTTATACACGGCACTATAGACGGCGATTTATACACGCCCTATAGACGGCGATTTATACAAGTCACTATAGATGGCGATTTCTATACACACCTATAGACAACGATTTATACATGTTCCTTAGACGGTGATTTATACACATGAATCTAGGCGGCGATTTATACACGTGACTTTAAACGGCGATTTATACACATTTTTAGACGACGAATTATACACTCTTTGTTAGACGGTGATTTATACACATGTTTAGATGACGATTTATACATAGGTTATTAAAATTCATTTTTTTTCTAAAATGATTTCATTTGATTACTTATTTTAGGATAATCAATCTTTATAGTTAGTTGCTAAATTGACTGTGTTTGACCAATGGTTAGTTTATTAACCTTTAAATTGACTTTCTGATTAATGGTTGTCATCCTGAATTTGTCTGAATGCCTAATAAAATATGTTAAATCTGTCCGGCTATTGTCTATATATTGCTTGTCTAAGTTTAACCACATGAATAAGAATAGGCCAATCAGTGATATATAAATTTGGTTGTATATGAACTGTATTGGACTATTCTTAGCAGAAACATGAATCCAGTTGCTACTCAACAAGTTGTACTCGACAATGCTTTGGTTGCTCCTGAGAAGAGACTAAAGATTAAAAAATAATATGCAAGAATTGCTTTCAGCAAACCACAAAGAGAAGCCACATATCAAGTCACGTTGGATGCTCTAAAACTATCTCCTTGTTATCCCGCATTCCTGATCACTACTAAAGTCCCTGAAATATACATGCATCAATTATGGAACACCATCAACAAGATCAGAGATACAAATGCATACAACTTCTAGCTGGATAAGAAGAAATGCAGAGTTGATACTGAAGTCTTTCGTGAAATTCTCTAGATCTGTCTGATTCTCCCTGACCAAGAGTTTGTATAAATCGCTTGATTTAATTATCGCCGAAAACAAACACGTATAAATCGTTGACTTTGGAACACATATAAATCGCCATAATCGATTACGTATAAATCGCCAGATATACACACGTATAAGTCGCCTAATACAAACACGTATAAATTGCCGAATTCAAACAGTGTGTATAAAAAGCCGTCTTCAAAAACTTCAAATCACTTAAAGACATAATTTTTGACTATTTTACTTGTACTTCTTGCTATTCTAAGACTAGGAGAACCTTAAAAACACAAACTTTATGGTTTTTAATACAAAAAATTTGAAATCAAGATTCTTGTATCCAAAACCCTTTTTCGAACCAAAAACAACAAAAAAATAAAGATTTCTGAGTTTTTCTAAAGTTTTTTTTTGTACAACTACCCTATACTAAAATAACCAAAGAGGAAAGTTAAGAGCTTCATGGTTTAAAACCTACAAAAGATGAAAATCCTTTGTGATGGTTCGAACCAAAACCACGGCTAAACAAGTAAGGGAAAAAATACACACAAAACCAAGCTAGATCACCCCATGGCTCTTGATACCAATTGTAGAATATATGATATAACTACTCTCACAATCAAAAGAGAAAGAACTAGAGAGAGAGAGTGGAAGGATTGAACACTTTAGAGAGAGAAAGGAAAGAGAACAATATTAAATTAGAAAATGGAAAAGTGAACAACCAACCCTCTCCAAGGTGTGAAGAGGGGTATAAATACATCAACATTGGCCGGCCATGGACCCTTAATGGGCTTACCATGGGCCTTGGGCCTTACTACCTTATCTAGGTTCCAAAAACTATACTATGAGCCCATCTTACGATATTTTTGGAAGTGACCGATACTTTTTGAAATTGGGCAACGGTCTTTTTTAGAAAAATATTTTCAGACTCGAGAGAGTGATTTGAGAGTTCAGTTGTCTGGTTGTCAGTTAATTTAGCAGGCAAAGGACATGTGTCATGACATTGTTCAGCATTCGGGTCAACCTCTCCTTCATTATTGAATTCAGGTTGCTCAGTATGTTGTTGTCTTGTAGCAAAGACATTGATTTCAGTAGTCGTTTATACCTCAGCCATTGGCTCTTCATCATATATAGGTCTGATATCTGCATCATTAGCATGCGTATCATTTCCTGATCTATAGCTTGTATCCTGCTCTTTTGATTCTGTCCCATTGCTTTCTGTGTCAACCAAACTAGCATCCAATGCTTTACTCGTATCAACCTTCTCTTTTGTTGTCTGCATCTGTCTTTCATTCACCCAGCTGTCATACTCTCTTTTAAGTAGTGCTCTTTTATCAATCGACTTCTTAACAGATTCCATGTGTTGGATCAGTGTATCACGGAATTCTCGAATCTCGAGTTGAGTGTATTGTAGAAAGTAGTTGCTTGTCATTACAACATATTCATCATCCAAATAAATTCGTGACTTGATGAACATTTGAAACTGTGTCTCGAGTACTTTAAAGGCAGCAATAGATCCAATCTTTTGAAATTCTTCGTTGTCAAGTTGCTTTTATAGTTGATCCATGTTTAGGAACATTGTGCCTGTGAAAGTTTCTACATCTTGACCAAAGATTGTCGTAAATGCGCGTTTGAATCCACACTCAGTTCGAGTTCCTTTTAAGTCGTTGTTTGAAAGAAGCTTGAGGTGTGAATGAAGTTGTCAAAAAGATACCATGCAACTCTTTTTTGCTTTGTTTTGAATTTGTTGCATTTGTTGTTCTTTCGAATCCGAACATGAAGATAAAGTATCTTTCGTTTCCATTTTTACCGTGATGTGAAGTGAAAATGATTGAATGATTATTGAATTATGAAGTGAAAATGATTGAAGGATCTTAAGTAGATGTGTTGTGAATGAAGTTGTGGTTAAATGAATGCAATTAACGTCCATGGGATTTTACAAATCTACGATTGAAACCGAGAAAAGAATTGAGTCTTTCGCGAGATTTTACAAAATCAATAGAAAAACCGTGAATGTAAATTGATTGAGATTAAGGTTTGTTTGAGTTGAATTATTTGTCTTTTAAGTCCTTGATGTGGATTTAGATTGAATGTTTGTTATGTTAAATTACTTGTCTTTTAAAGTTCAAAGTCCGTATTCGCTTCAAAGCATTACACATTTCGCTTGAATAATGTAAGTTGCACATTTCGCTTGACCTCAATCGTGCATGTTTCGCTTGACTTGAAATTGCATGTTTCGCTTTATAAAGTAAGACTTGATGTTTCGCTTCGAATTTAAAACATATTCCGCTTGAACTCAAATCTGCATATTTCGCTTGAAATCAAAGTTGCATATTTCGCTTGAAATTAAAATTTTGGCAGAGTGTCTTTTTAGTTAATGTAATATTTCGCTTTAGCTAAACCTGCATATTTCGCTTAACAAGCATACATATTTCGCTTGAACCTTTCCTGCATATTTCGCTTAAGAGAACATACATATTTCGCTTGCGATTAAAAATCTGCATATTTCGCTTGAGGCACTTTGAGTGAGGACCGCTTACTACCCAAACAAGATATCCCTATCTTTTGAAGCACAAATTGTGGATCTATGTTCCTTTGTTTTGACCGGTTTGGGACCACAAAAAATAAGAACAAGCACAAATAAGCTTTGAAAATAAGCAACCAAAATAATCTTGAAATAAGCTCGAAATTTATCAAAATAAGCTCGGAAATTGTGAAAAAGGAAAAACAAAGCAACTAGTTTAGTGACGTAGAAGATGTAGACCAAGTATAGCAAGATGTAAACAAGCAAAACAAATCAATAAGCCCAAAAAATTTTGAGCCATGAGCTTATTTTGAAAATAAGCCATGAAATTTTGAGCTTATAACCAAAAAATGAAACACAAGAAGGTGTAGAACAAGTGAAGCAAGAAGTAAATAAGCAAAACAAACCAATAAGCCCCAAAAAAAATGGACGTGAGCTTATATGAAGAGATAAGCCACAAAAATCTTAATTTTGAGCTTATTAAACCACAAAACAACCACGATCTACCCGAGGCTCTTGATACCAATTGTCGAAATCCAAATAATCACTTCACTTCATAATTAAGAACAAGAAAGTAAGCTAGGATGATGATAAATATATGTAGAGAGAGAAAGTGAGAGTGAAAGTATGAGAAATGGAAGTTTACTTGCAAAATGAAGTTACAAATGACCACCCACTCCTTTCCTTGGTGAGGTATATAGTATCAAAACTAAAAGGCTTTATGCCTTTAGTGATTTTACGGGACCGGGGTCGGATTACTTGGGCTTTCGCCAATTACACGTGACTGGATTAGCTTATATTTAAGAGCCCGTTTACCCGTCTAGCCTATTACAACGTATATTAATTAATGGCCGAGACGTAATATAATTAATAAACGAACTTCCATTGTTAGACTCAATATTTTGAGGCTAACACATGACTTATATGTTAATTGTACACATGCACTATATTAGCTTGATATATGATAATTAATGTTTAAATGTCATAGAGTCTTACACATTAATCTTGTTGATTATGTGGCGAATGCATGCTTAGCTAAACTTTATGCCTTATATCTATATGTCTTATGCATCTCGGTATATATTTTGTCACACTAGAATATTTTTCTTCGCATCCGTGTCACAAATCTAAAATTCAAAATGAGTCGTTAATTGGTCTTATATCTCCTAGAGTCATCACCTAACATCCCTTAATCATTCATTCGCCTTCTTCCCAAATAATCATGTTGGGGAATAGATTTGTAAAAGACATAATATAGTATAGTTATACAGTTAGTCTGGTAGTATTAGTAGTTATGGCAAGTAACTAAGTTATGTCTGGCAGAGTACTAAAGTTAAGTAAGGGTTGAGTAGCAGTACTATAGTTTAGTACTTGTCGTTATTAGTTAGTTTCTTGTTTTAGTTAAGTCTGTTTATGAACAGAATATTATAGTTATCTTAGATATATCTTTGGAGATATTTAGGAAATGATATGCATTTGTTTCACACGTTTTGTAAAGCCTTTTAGGGTTTTCCTTGGTGTATAAAAGGAACCCTACGGCATAGAGTTTTATACATCGAATATAAGCATTGAAGCTTAATAGAATCAATAGCAAAATTATTACTATTCTTCTTAATACTTGTGTTAAGATTCCGCATTAACACTTGATATTCATAGTCAGTATCTTTCACATAGTTGATTTGGATTTATTCAAGTTAACTATTGTCTTACAAATGCTATATAGATCCAAACACAAGGACCTACAAGTGGTATCAGAGCCTTTAGAGAGACTCTGAATAAGAAGAATCACAAGAACACAAATAATCACTTTTAGATCTAGAAAAATGTCTCAACCTGCTAATGATGATTACTCTCAACATCTTAGTGATGATGAAGCATCATACTGTAACATCGGCAATTTTCGGAATTTTTAAATGACTATTTTAAACTTTGACTTTTCAGGTCCGATCTTACTTTTGACTTATTGATCTTTTATCGTCACATTAAAAACGATTTACCGGCGTAATGGTAAAAATTTTCGGAACATATTTTAGATAGTAAATATATTTATATTACATCTCTCAATGGAAAGTTATTTTTAACTTATTTGATTCGAAAACGAAAAAGATATATACTAATTCATAGTTGATTTATCAAAAACGAACCACTAAATCATGTTTTCACGATTCGGACCCTAAAACAATTTGATGTAAAACAATATTTCAGACAACTTTTTAGTTTTACCCGAGACCTGAAAACAGTCAGAAGGTGACTGAAATGCCCTCGCAACAATTTTGAACACAACGCGACGTAGACCCAAAAATAATTAATTTTGTATTTAATCTTCATAATTTATTAAGTAAAAGTAATTTTAATAAATTAATGTATTTGTTAATCGAAAAATCGTTAGTTAAAAAACACAATTTTTGAAGTTAAAATTATTTACGGATAATAAGTTTGTCGAAAAAAATTTATAAATGAATAATAAACGTTTTTAAATAAAATTATATAATACGTTTACAAAAATTAGTCAAGTGAATACTCATTTTTATTGGAAAAATGATTTAGAAAACAATGGCGAAAGTTTCGAGATTCAATAATCGTCTAAACAAGTCACAAAACGGATAACAAACATTTTATCTAATGTTATAAAACGTTTACAAAAATTAGTCGAGTGAATACTCATTTTTATCAGAAAAACGATTCGGAAAACAATGGCGAAAGTTTCGAGATTTGAATCGTCCGTTAAGTCTTTCAAATGAGTCCCGAACCAATATATTATAAAAGTTTCCCAATAATTACGCATATGGTCCCTGTGAAATAATTACATAACCCACCCTATACTATTATAAACTTTCTATTTTATTTTAAAACTTTTATATATATAAAATTTTTCATTTCATTATTCATTTCATTTCCATCTTAACACACACACACACAACTTTAACTTCATCTTCTTCCCCTCTCTCCCTCCTCACCGCCGGCGACCACCACCACAGCCGCCGGAAAAGTTTTCCGGCGAGCTTTTCCGGCCAACACCAAAAATCCTCCCCACCTCCGGATCTACCCGAACCCCTATATCACTCGCGGCCACGCACCGCCTGCTGCCACCCACACCGACACCACCACACCGACGACGCCACCACTCCCACCTCCAACCAAGCACCACCGTCCCCACCATCACCATCATCATATACGCACCCCAAGGGTGCGTTTTGTTGTAATATTCGCACAGTAGGGTGCGTTTTTTTTTTGTTATAACTCGACAAGGGTGCGCTCGGTTTATGGAAGTACCCACTAGGGTGTGTTGGTTGCTTTTGAAACACCAAAAGGGGCGTGGATTGGCTGTGAAACACCACGAAGGGTGTGTTGGGTTATGGTTTTGCACGACATAGGGTGCGTGTGTTCTTAAAAACCGCACAAGGGGTGCGTTTGGTTTAGCAGCGAAGGCTGTGTTTGATTTGTACCGGCACCATAGGGTTGCGTTCGGATCTGGGTCAGCAAAGGGGGTGCGTTTGGGGTGGCAGTCACCACCATGAGGAGCGTTTGGTTATTTGTGGCAGCCCAAGGGAGTGTTTGTTTTGCAATATAACAGCCATAAGGCGTGTTTAGTTTAGCTTGTATCAGTTAGGGTGCGTTTGGCTTGCTGTCACCGCGAAAGGGTGCGTTTGGCTGTGCTAAAAAGCACATTAGGGTGCGTTTGGGATTGCTGCGAAACAGCCAAGGGGTGTTTGTTTGTGGGTTTGGCACCGGTTAGGGTGCGTTTGGTTTGTGACAGCCCACAAGGGGCGTTTGGTTGTGGTTTAACAGCCGTATGGACTGTTTGGATAGCAAGGGGTGCGTTTGGTTTATATAAATGGATAATACAAATTAAAAGATTTCATATATAAATATATACATTAAACCGGACCTAAATGTGGAATTGGTTAAATGAATATTTTATTTATTATTTCCGTTTTTGTGTTTATAATAACTGCTAAAAGATGTGTTTGGGTTTGCAACATGGATTGATTCAATTGGAGGGAAAATTATTAACTTTTGTTAATATGGAAAACGTTACATGAACGATCAGGTCATGACAGGATTTTTATAAATCGCTACACTTAGTAAACTTTTACAAATCTTACTTTACTTATTTTCCTAAATAGGACGAATAAATGCCTTAAGAATTATTAGATCGCGAAGGACCTATAATCAAATGTAAGCTATAATTTTTGAGATTTCAGTTATCTAACCCGCAACTTTAAACGTGCGTTTATTTTTATAAAGAGACGTTCTACTAAATCATTTGGGGATATCCGGGCGTGTGTCGAATTATTTAGTTTCATTTATTTTTATCATCTTTCTTATATAATACTTGGAAAGTATTATATAATTCAACCATTTTATTTTAATTGTCACCTTTTAGAGGTAACACATGACGCGTATTATATACGCTTCGAGTTATTCTTTGGGTTGTGTATCTTGTTATATAATTCACGGTATGAATTATATACTCGGTTATTTTTCATTATGTAATACATACGGAATGTATTACACACCTTACGTTTACTTTTTGATTTATTTATTTAACCAACCACCAAACTATTACAACTTTAAATCTAAATCTTTTATCAACGTGTCGCGTTGACATAATCATTCATCGGAAAACCCAAACGCATCATCCTAGGCTAGTGGGACTTAGCTGTTAAGATTAGTCGCAACTTCTTGATCGAGCCGTTTCGTCTTCCGTTCGTGTTGTGCATATTAGATGCCTATCTGTCAATCGTTCTACAACATCAATGTGAGTTTATAGCCCCTCTTTCACTTGTTTTACATTTACTTTACAAATCTCGGGGGAGAATACATGCTCAATACAACTTGTTTACATATTCGTTTACAATATCTTTTACATACTATTCTACATACTTGGTTTACATACTTGATTTTGCAATTCATTACAAACACAGGTTTTCTTACTTTGTCACCTACTCATTTGCTTACATTGTTCACGACATTGTTTACATACTCATTTCGTACTCAACTCTTGTTTTATTATCACACTCTTTTCTACTTTGAATTTATAGTACTCAAAAGCTATTTACGTATACTTGGTTTCTTTTATTTGGACACAAGTACTGTATGTGAGTATTTTCCCTTTTACGTGGTTTGCCTAGATTACTCTATTGCCATAAGTCCCCCCTTCATGAACGTTAATTTTCTTGACGGAGGACGGTAGTGGGAGCGCGGAATGCTGTGATTAGATCTATTGGGAATGAAACTCCCGTCCGGGTAGATAAACAACACACTACCATGTACACGGGAGCATTACATTTGAGGAAAAACTAGTAGCTAGCACTGCACCTACCGGGGCACTAACTTATAGCATGTACTTTAGGTTTCGGTCTTCATGAGCTTAGCGCAACAGTAGATGTTATCTATGTGGTACTGTATTTGTATATTAGTCATACACTTTGAAAATCAACTAATCTCTACTGTCCATACTCTTATTGATCATTTCTAATGTCTGAACATTTTTATTTTTATTGCGGTGAGGCTCAATAAACACTAAACTTCTTTTGTTCTACTTTTACTTTTATACTTTTGGCGTTATTATAAGGTTGAAATGGGTCCTCCCCATGCACACTTTATAAATCTTTGGATTACTACATTTACATTGATACTACAAAATCTTTATTATGATCTTCACCAACTGTAATGTGACACTTTTAAGCATGTTTTTCTCAGGTGAATTAGATGCTTGGATTATTTGATGTGCATTGGAGTCTTTACATTCAAGTTTTTTTCATGGTGATGCAATTATGGGACAACTATTATTTGATTTCAGAAAATCAACGTAGTTTGTGTTCAAACGACAATTTAGAGGTCGTTCTCTTGTTTTCTTGTGATATTGTATTATGATATCAGTTAAGCCCTCCGGACATTTTCCGCTGCGACAATTTTTTGGGGGGTTGTTAAATTTCAATCATTTCTACTTCAATTACACAGAAATAAATCAGGAAACCCTAATTGTACCCTAACTTGAGTTTATGACCGTTTACTCATTTTTAGACCATCTCATTCTCATGTAGCAAACCAAGGAGTCATTGTAAAACCCATATAAATGAGTTTAAAAACCTTTTCCATCTTTAAACCATCATTTCTTCAAACAATATACGTAGGAGTTACAAAGCTAGAAAAACCCTTTAAAAGCCTATATGAACCCTATTCCAAGTAGGCTTAGTCTTTCAAGTTCAACCCATCTTCATCTAAATTACAATGATCTAACTTCATTGATAAAACTTTATTTAAGCTCTAGGATCTGTATTCCATCATTCCTAATCAAAAGTATACAAAATATAAACCAAGAAAGTCAAGAAAACCCTAAAAGAGCCCTAGTTGAACCCGTACTCCCATTTCTTCAATTCTAATCCGTTTTAACCCAAACCAATTGCTAATCTTTGCTAATTACTTTAATTCCTGGACCTTGACAAACCTATTTCAAATTCATTCTCTTTAATCATTTAAACACTATGTACTGTTAAAACTTTGAAGAACCCGTCGAACCCAAAATAGGACCGGTTTGCTTCTCTATGGACCATTTTATACCCTTAAATTGCTTACCATGTGCATATGACCACCATATAGAACTCTTCTCGAAACTTCAAGCAGCTTTATACACCTGCTTGACATTCCTTGGTCAATTTGAGAGCACTGGTTCAATGATATTCTTGCTTCTTCCATCCTTACACATGGCATCAACTAAGGTATCCAACACCTCCATTCTAGTTTCTAGACCTCCACATTCTTATTATAGAACTTCAACATCATCTATAGCATATACACACGTTCCCTTTTTCTGAATACCATAAGCATCTTAGCTTTCACTGGTCACCAAGAATGAATTTTACCATATAATAATAGGGACTTAGGTCTTCATTATACAACTCGCATCACATCTATTCTTTCTCAAACCCATAAGGCAGCAATCCTTTGCTCCCATATGATCCTAGATCATTAAAGAAGGTCTAAGAAGTGAAGATCTTGAAGGTAATTGAAGCCCCGGAGTAAGATACAAGGCGTACGAGTGGAAATATACCCGTAACGTCCCATTTCCACAGTTTAGATTCTTTGAAGCTTCAAACCCAGGTGTTGATTGTTCTACTTCTGTACTTCACCCTTTATTAAATGTTCATATGTGCCTAAATATCATACATCATTGTTATTGTTTCTTAACTCAATTACATGCTCATTTTCCATTTTGATCCAAAAACCGTACACCCGAAACACTTATTTCCACGTTTTTTCTTAAACTAAATGTTATAATGGTTAATTTATTGTTATAATATATCTATCATGCTTAACTATTGTTAAAATAACTTACTTGATTGATTAATGAAGAGTTTGAACTTAAAACCCAAGCGTTTACGTTTTGAAATCCCTAATATGACCGTTTTGATTCCTAGCCTTATCGATTTCGTTATTTTAAACTTGTGTTGCGTTAAAAAAATATTATTTTAGTTTATTATATCTTAGAAATGCCTTTTGAAATGTTGATACTAATGCTTGCATGGCAATTTGGACTTGTTTGTAATTATAATCATATGAAAGGGGTATATATCGTAAACTTTCATAAACTTATAGAACAAAATGGACTATAAAGTGTCATTTAATCAAGTTATAAACTCTAGGTTCTTATATGTCCACTTTTGAAAAGTCCCAAGTTGTATTGGTATATCTTTTAAAGTTGAAGGACCAAAGTCGTAAAAAATGCAAACCTCTGGTGTCTTTTGCAATTTGCTAGAACCCGGGTCTAAAAATGTATACATTTTGAAAAAGTATAAAAATCATGTTTTAAAACCTTACAAGACATAACGTTATTTAACGCTTCTCGTGCTTAAAATTTCCATATTTTGATTAAAACACTTAAAAAGAGTATATGCATATCACAATATAGGGAGCTTCATATTAAGGAGTTTCATTTTGGAATTCGTTCTGAACTGAGTTTGTGGGGTTTCTCGATTTAAATTGCCCTAGGCTCTCAAACATTTTACGAATGACTTCTGAATTATGATGGCACGAACATGTGATACAAGATTTCCAAAAACTCTTCAATTAAAACTCATATCTTTTAAAACCAAAGTTCTAAAGTACAATCTTCCTAAGACTTGACCTATTCTACTCAGGTTGTGTGACGTGGCTATTTACTATCATTTTACTATATCAACCTTCCCCGGTTAAGATTGTGATAAGGTGAAGTTCATAACCTCGCTTTTACTTATTTATATGTTTTATAAACCCGCGAGGGGGATACATGCTTGTTACAAACTATTTTACATACTCGTTTATCTTATAACAATGTAATTACTTTTCAAAGACTTAATGAATTCATAACTCCATCTTTTGAATACTTTATAAACCTGTGATACCTGCTATAAACCGTGAATGCAAGTGTTTTTTCAATGTATGCTTCAAATTATTTATTGCCTAAGTTGCTTCCAGTGCCATTATTTCCTATCATGAATCTTTAATTACTTGCATGCGAAGTGAACGCGAATAATTGTGTATAATCTATTGGGGGTGTCGGCTCCACGGTGGTATATCCCATGCTTGGAGTAGCCAAAACGCATAATATTTGTCCTAATAGATAGAACCTTGCAAGTTATCTTTTTCCACGGGGATATTTGTCCCTAAATAAAAAACAATATCACTACGGTGATTTCCCTGGTAATGTATTGATGTCATGAGCTTATTGTGCAATAATAATGTTACCCTGATTTTCCTGATAATTGCATTCGTTGCAAATTATTACCATTTTTAGTGTCTTGCATTCTATCCATATGATAATATTCAATGTTTTCACTAGGATATACTGTTCTCCCATGATATTAAATGTTCTCATGATATTCTATCCAGTATTCCAATATTTCCTTTTTTACTTGTATTTCAATTATGACATTTTCAAGACCTATGCATTTCTCTAACCTTGTGTTGACCCTTTTTAGTCATGTTTCTATCTAGGTAATTGAGAAAGTGCGGCATCGGAGTGGCATGGACTCGATGATGGCTAAACTGTTATATTCAAACATTATATTTTAGATTTTTGGGACTGCATATTTGTAAAAACTCTGATTTTATTTGAATGATAACTTAATTTTTCCTACACATCTCTTTTAAGTTGTTTTCTATTGATTTGATTGTTGTATCCATGAAGTAATACCCCAGATTAGCTTCCGCTGCTATATTGTAAAAATGGGGGTGTTATAGATTGGTATCAGCGCCATGGTTATAGAGAACAAGGTCAAAACCTTAACTATAACCACATTTCTTTTTCAGCCATCAAGGTCCTTCGTGCCACTACATTCCGGACCAAGTATGTAAATATACATATCTATTATATTATTACATAAATAACTTATGTTATTTACAAACTGGGTTGTTATCAGTAAGATGTCTTCTCCCAATTGCTCTACTTCTGATATTGAGGATGCTTTTTCCTCTATAAATATTTTTAACTATACTTCGGTCTCACCGGATTATTTCCTAGCTTCAGCGGGAAGCAGATCTTTTAACTCTTCGGAAGACTCTAAAGATAATATGATCTAACTAGTATTCTCATCTTTCTATAATAATCCTTATTTGAAGAACGTACAAACATTTTATGCTAAGGAATTACCTATTTCATCACCAGATCCTATTACTCCACTAGCTATTTTGACTCCTTCTCCAGTATTACCACCATCACTGTAACATCCGAGAATTTTCGGATTTTTAAGATAACGATTTTGCCCCTTTGACTTTTAGGTCTGGCTTGACTTACAAGAACAACCATCTAAATCACGTTTTCATGGCTCGGACTCTAAAGCAATTCGATGTAAAACGACATTCCTGACAATTTTTCAGTTTTGCTCGAGACCTGGAAACGAGCCGAAAAGGGCTAAAACAGCACCGAGAAAAATAATTCGGAAAACAATGGCGCAAGTTTCGAGATTTGAATCGACCGTTAAGTCGCTCAAACGAGTCCCGAACCGCTTCTATCAAAAACTATATTAAAAATGTTACAAAATAAACCCTACACAATTAAAACTTGTCACTTATTTTTAAAAGTTTTAATATATATATAAAAGTTTATATCTTTTTCATTTCATTCCATCTTAATATACACACACTTATACATATCTCTCTCTCCCACTCATCTTCTCCGGCGACCCCCCACCACCGCCGGCCACCACCGCCACCGCCGGAAAACTTTTCCGGCGGAGTTTTCCGGTGAACCCCAAAAATATTTCTCGTGAGCCGATCTATCCAACCCGATACCTCACTCTCCCTCACGCGCTCCATCACCTCCCCATCTCCCCCATCACCACGGCTAACAGCCGTGGCTATTACACCACCTCCACCCATGTCACCACCTTTACACCTACACCATCATCATTATACCACTCCCATCTCCAACCAAGCACCACCGTCATCATCTACATCATCATTATAACACCAAGATTGGGTGCGTATGATGTGGGTTTAGCACCACCAAGTTGCGTATGGTTTTCGTATACAACACCACGGGTGCGTGGTGTGCTTCCACTCACTCGATCTACTCGATCCCCTACACCACTCTCCTCCACGCGCCACTTCCACCACCCCACTGCCACCGCCACCATCTTCACCATCATCATAGCACACCACCATCATCATCACCAAGAAAAGGGGTGTGTTTGTTCGGCTATATATAAACCCCGACGAGGGTGTCAGGTTGAGTTTAGCACCGATGAGGGTGCGTTGGTTTGTGGGTTCGGGTTATGGTCATAACACCAAGGGGTGTTCGTTTCTGTGGCAGCCGACATCGAGTGTGTGTTTGGCCCGGGTATGACAACCACGCACGGGGTGCGGTTTGGTTTGTAAAATAAGCCGAAGAGGGTGCGTGTGGGTCGGGTCGGGCTGTAGGACAGCCAGGGTCGGGAAGGGTTTAGCAGCTAGGGGTGTTTGATTGTCGGGTTGGTTTGTAACACAGAGCAGGGTGCGTTTGGCTGCCAACCACCCATAAAGGGTGTGTTTGGTGTTGTTGCAGCAGACTAGGGTGTGTTTGGTGTTGTTGCAGCAGACTAGGGTGTGTTTGGTGTTGTTGCAGCAGACTAGGGGTGTTTGTTTCTAGATTTAACATCGTTTAAGGGGTGTTTGGTTGAGGTAGAAAACATCTAGGAGCGTTTGGTTTGGGCTGTTAAACAGCCGTAGGTTGCGTTTGGCTGTTGGAACAGCCAAAGGGTGTGTTTGGCTTAACAGCCCACCCACAACGGTGCGTTTGGTTGGCGGTAGACAGCCATAGGGCGCGTTTGGTTTGCGGGATAACACCCAAAAGGGGTGTTTGGTTGTGCAGTTCGACAAATAGATAATAACTTAAGGTTTTAAAAGAATCAAATCCCGGATATAATATATGGTGGTTTTAAAGGGTTAAATAAATAATAGTAATTTAATTAATTGTTTAATTTAGATATAATAATATACATATATATTATATCTAGAAACGCGGCTTTGAAATATAGAAGCGAATGATTGCAACATATAGGGATTAAGGGAAAACAGTTAGACTTTTATAAATATGGAAAACGACACAAAGACGGAAAGTCATGACGAAAATTTTATAGTTTTCTATACTTATTAATGATTCACAAAAACTGATATTGTTTTAGAAACCGATTAAAAGGGGACTAAATTACATATTTAAGATATAATAAATTGTATTATACAATAACCGAATAAACGATCGTAAACTATATCTATTACATTGAATAAACCATTTTAGACGCGACATTCGAGGAACGAAATTTAAGTTTATAAAATATTATTTTATATTTTATAATTTTCAGCTAGGAGGTAACACCATAACTATTGTAAAAGTTTTGCAAACGTCGTGTGTTTAATTTATAACTTAAAGACGTGTGTCTACAATACTTTCTTAATAATTAAATGAGGTGTCGAAATAATTGGTTAATTATTTACTCTCACTTTTTATACTTGCAAAGTATTATACAGTTCACATTAATCCTTGAGTTGTCTGTCTTTATTATATAATTCACGGTAAGAATTATATAAGGGTTAGTTTTTCATATTAATATAATAAAAAAAGAATGATATATTACACACTTGCTACATTTCAATTATTTATTTAACCAACCACCAAAGTATTACAACTTTAAATCTAAATGTTTATCCAACGTACGCGTGAGTAACACATTCATCGAGAAACCCAAACACATTACCCTAGCTAGTGGGACTTTAGCCGTTAAGTAAGCTGCATCTCCACGGGCCAGCACCATCGTCCTCCGTCGTAGTGTGCATATAGATGGCCTATCTATCAATCATTCTTCATCATCAAAAGGAAATTAGTTGCCTACCTATACAATCGTTCTTCAACATCAAGTGAGTCTAGCCCACGTTTTACATGATTTACATATATTTTGGGTGAAGAACATGCTTGTTACAAAATTCAATTACGTTTTGATTTTAACTCGTTTACGTGCTCATTTTCAACTCTCGCTACATGTTTACAAACGCCATACATGGTTGATTTACCTATTGGTTTACAATACTCATTCTATAGGTCTCGCGATGAAGATACAATACAGGGTTACTTTTGAACGTAAACCATTCTATAACTTTTATGATTATGGTTAGTATATGAGGTTTGTCATGAACTGTAAATCAATTGGAGGTGACGCGAATGTTATAAGATAGATCTATGTGTATTGACAATCCCCGTTCGGGTGACTACTATCACCGAACGAACGTTAAACCATGTCCGGATTACGATTGAATTGGCGCCCTGCGGGCCAACAATCACATATACAAATTATTGCCCGGGTGGTCCTTGGAGTGGACACCGTAACGGGGAAACATATCTTTTATTATGCCCGGGTGTCCTTGAGGGACACCGGTACGGGGGTAACATATTCTATTTATTACGCCGGGTGTTCTTGTGGGAACACCTACAATGGTAAACTTTACTATGCCTTGAATAAAGTGGCATACATACAAGTCTACGTCACAGTTCATGAACTTAGAGTAATGGTAATCATGGTTTTATACACACTTGAATAAAGTGGCAATACATATTTTGGATATTTGTGATCCAACTTTGACACGTACATTTTGGGACTATTTGGGGATAGAAATGGTCTTGCATATTTACAGCTATTGATTTCTAAAAAAAGCACACTTACAATTTTGGAAGGACATTTAAGGATATAAATGTCACACAATTATTTTAAGATAATGTAGAGACAGTAGTTCCATTAAAAATTTTTATATGACACTGTAATGATACAGTGGGCAGATACATTTATTGGAACTAACGTTTGTATTTACAGAAACCTATGAACTCACCAACTTTATGTTGCACTTTTAAGCATGTTTTTCTCAGGGAAATTATATGCTCGGATTCTTGAATGCATGAGTCTATACAATCAAGCTTTTCATTGTGAAGCAATTAACAAATGTATATTAAATTCAAGATTTGATTAAATCAACGAGATTGTTTTACAAACGACACATTTAAGTCTTCTCTGTATCTAGCGCTGTGTATTATAAGTAGCCACCCATGTGTATTCCGCTGCTTGTTGTATTTTTGGGGTGTTATACAGATTGGTATCAGAGCACTGGCTATAGAGAACTAGGTTGCATATTTTATCCTAGACTATAGTCGTTTTCACAAACATTGCATCACAACAAACATTTTCAAAGTGCATACACGCTACTTGCTTATGTGCTTACGTTACGTGCTGCATTAAGTGCTTACATACATATATATAATATATATATGTGCTTGCATTCCTTTCGCGTATATCGCACGCTTATTTATATAAGAATTATTATATAAATACCAGAATATTTTCAGACCTTGTGAGTTACACAATGGTCTCATCTTATTCGTCAGACATTGTGAGTTATACAATGGTCTCATTTTGCTTCTTAGACATTGTAAGTTATACAATGGTCTCATCTTGCTTCTTAGACATTGTGAGTTCACAATGGTTTCACAATTTCGTCCTCAGGCATTTAAGTTAAACAATGGTAACCACCCCCTCTAAGACACTAATTTTCTTCAAGCTTTATACTATATTGTATTACGACAAGACCGTTTATAATTTTTGGTTACATGGATTATGTAAAATCTAAGTATTGCAAGTTTTGTATAGCGGACTTGTATTAGAGGATATATAGATAATTGCTATGTTGACTGGTTCATCGAGACTTTTACCTGTTTACTCTAACCAGTGTAACTCATTACCTATCTTGAACTATAGGTTGATATTTTTGGGTAGTTTTACTCCCTGTCTCCGAAGACGAGTTGGAACACTCGCATTACCCCATTAGGCACATGCATCGTCATGTCTTTCTAGTCACATTGAAGGTTATGAAGTATCGCTATTGCCTCGGGAATTAATAAGTAGATGATTTATAATCTAATTAGTTGAAAGGATTGGACGCCTTCATCATTTAAATAAATAAATGAAATCCCCAGAACCATAAGTTTATCGTTTCCTTTACTTACAAAAATAGACCTCCTTTAATGTAAGTAAGAATTATAAATGAGAGGCTTAATAGAAGCCGATATGAGATGTGTATGAACTACCGGAATTCGTTAAAAAGGTTTGGAAGCACATAGTCCTTCCACTCCATAGAAAAATCTAAGGCCTCGCTTGAGCACCGTATCTCATTCTTAAATCATACCTTTTACTAGTGCAATCCTTCAATCACGAACTGTCGTGGAACTAACAGACTGTTACACACTTGGAGCTAATGGAGCTGATTCATCAACTAACGACTGATACATAATCCGCGTCTATCGCAAAGCTCTCCGCTAGCTCCTCTCATTTATTGAACTTTATATGGGGATATTGTTTCTCGAGGGTCTCACCCTCTGTATCCATCACGCATTTGTTATAGTTTGAGATAGGGTTTGCTGTTGTGGTCCTGAGTGTCCCAGATCGTACAAACTTTACAACTAAGTGATGAAACCCACCTTAAACAAGATAAGCATATGTCGATATAGTATTCAGTTGAATTACTCATTGCAGACAAATAGTACACCAAGTTAAGTCAGGATATTAATTAAGTACTGCCAAGTAAGTTGGGAACTTACACCCATAAGCCACGTTGGTGTGAATCATCGAACATTACAGATAGTAGAAACGAGACTCTGCCTTAAGACATAACCACGCGACTACACATTCTCCTTTGGTGTGTTCACTATTAAGAGGTTTTCTTCATAAAGCGTTTATACCAATTATAAACCTTGAAACGATGTTTCCCTAAGATACATATTCTAATGGATTGGATATCCTGGTCAAACTAGCCAAAATTTATGTATATTAAGAGGTCGAAACACCAGATTTGCTTGAATAAAGTTATCACGTCATGTTCAAAATGGCTTAGTAAATCTAAGTCTTGACCAGTCACACTTAAGCGGATAACCCAGATTAATCTCGGGACGGAGATTTCTTAAGGGTAGTACTGTAACATCCGAGAATGTTGGATTTTTAAGATTACTATTTTACCTCTTTTGACTTTAGGTCTGGCTACGATTCAAAACAACCATCTAAATCGCGTTTCACGGCTCGGAACCCTAAAGCAATCGATGTGAAACGACATTCGCTGACAACTTTTCAGTTTGCCCCCGAGACCTGAAAACGAGCCGAAAAGGGCTAAAACAGCACCGCAAACATTTTTCGAACAATATACAACGCGGACACACAAAAACAATTAAATTTGTTTTTAATTATCAGTATTATTTAATATTTTTATATTAAATAAATTAGTCATCATTTTAATTAAAAAGCGTTGCGGATATATCCGCGAATACTCAGTTAAATCCAAATTTTTTCGACAAGACGAAACCGTTCACAAAATGAATAACAGATATTTATTCAATGTATAAATAATTATGAAACATATCAAGTAAATACTCATTTTTAACAAAAAATATTCGAAAACATGGCGCAAGTTTTCGAGAATTGAATCGTCCCTTAAAGTCCACCCCCCCCCCCCCCCACCCCCCCCCCCCCCCCCCCCCCCCACCCCCCCCCCCCCCCCCCCCCCCCCCCCCCCCCACCCCCCCCCACCCGCCCCCCCCCCCCCCCCCCCCCCCCCCCCCCCCCCCCCCCCCCCCCACCCCCCCCCCCCCCCCCCCCCCCCCCCCCCAAACGAAACCGAACCAATATATTATAAAAGTTTCTCAACATTTACACATTTGGTCCCTGTGAGATATTTACAAAAGTCACCCCACACTATGTAAACTTGTCATTTTTCTTTAAATGTTTTCATATAAATAACATTTTTATATAACAAAATCTTTCATTTCCACTCATATATAACACACACAGGTACGCAACAACATATAAACACTCTCTTCTCTCCCCACCTCCTCCCATGTCCGGCCACCCTGCCGCCGCCGGCCACCACATCGCCGCCGCCGGAAAACTTTTCCGGCGGAGTTTTCCGGTGAACCCCAAAATATTTCTCGTGAGCCGATCTATCCAACCCGCTATTTCACTCCCCTCCACGCGCCGCACCACCACCATTCCACCCCACCACAGCCGCAACCCATCACCACCATCATCACCATACCACCACCATGGTCATTATACCACCCTCATTATCACCACAACCATCACCCGAAGAGGGTGCGTGTGGTTTTCAGCCGCACCGTAGGGTGCGTTGGGTTTGCTAGCCGTCACGAAGGGCGTGTTTGTTTCGGTGGTATAGCAGCTGAGGTATTCGTTTGGTTATAGTTAGCACCACAGCGAGGTGCGTTGGTTTGTAGTTTGCACCAACGAAGGGTGCGTTTGGTTGCGGGTTGACAGCCACCTCTAGGGTGCGTTGGGTTGGGTTATAAAACAAAAGGGTGCGTCGGGTTTGGCTGTTGGAACAGCGGGTCGGGTTGTCGGGTTTTGGCAGCGTGGCAACGGGTTAGGGTGTGTTAGGTTTAGACAATAACACCGAAGAGGGTGGGTTCGGGTTAAGGGTTATAACCACAAGGGGGTGTAGTTTTCTGTGCAGCCCACCCCAAGTCGTGTTTTTTGGTGGAAGCAAGAAGCCATGAGTGGTGTGTTTGGTTCGGTGGAGAAATCCGCCACCATAATGGTGCGTTTTGTTACATCAGCACAACCAACTAGGGTGCGTATAGTTATGGTTCTCAGCCAAAGGGTGCGTTTGGCTGGTTTGGCAGCCCTTAAGGGTGCGTTTGTTGCGCTGTATAACAGCCAAACAGGGGCGTTTGGATGGCTGTTTTACAGCCATTTCAGGGGCGTTTGGTTTACCAACGCAGCGGGTGCGTTTGGTTTAGTAGCAAATCTGTTAGGGTGCGTTTGGTTGTGCTCGACAGCCCACAAGGGGCGTTTGGTGGTGGGTTAACAGTCGAAGGGACTGCTTGGGACAGCGAGCACAAAAGGGTGCGATTGGTCGTGTAAACATGATAGGGTGCGTTTGGATTTAGAGAAGGCAACAAAGGATAGTGATGATCAACGAGGGTTAGTTTGGTATATATAACCTTAACAAATAAAAATATATCAAGATTTGATATAAATATTAAAATCGGCCCGGTGGTTAATTGGTTAAATAAATGTGACTAATTATCTTTCAGATACATTATATTAGACTGGTAAGGAATATAAAATACTATGATTCGTAACGAAGTTATAATATGGAAATGATGTTTATTAAACGATAATTAATAAACACCCTTGAATTGTTAGAATGTTTTCTATTAAATTAAATTGGGAAAGTGGATTTGCAACAAAGTCGTTCGACTTGGGATCGTTTTATAAACGGAAAGGTCATGGCGAAATATATATATATTTCAATATTTAGTAACGTTTTACTAAAACTCATATTGTGTTATAAACGGATAAAAAGGGACCAAGTTATATTTTTAAAGGATACATTGACTTGTATTATACAATAACCCGACCAATGAACGAAAACTATACTTTTACATTGAGACAATTATTTTAGACGCGACCCGTTGAGGAAACGAAATATGAGTTTATAAAATATTATATTATATTTTATAATTGTCAGCTAGAAGATAACCTAATAATTGGTGTAAAAGGCTTTACAACCATCGGTTAATTTAATTGGTAATCTTAAAACGTACGAATACGTTTATACAAGAACTTTTTATTAAATTAAGTAATGATTTCAGAAAACGAGTCAGACTAATTGGTTTAATCATTTTACTCACACTTATTATATAATACCTACAAGGTATTATATACTTTTCAGTAATCTTTGGATTGCTGTCTTTGTTATATAATTCACGGTATGAATTATATAAGGGTTTATTTTTCATAAGTAATATATAAAGAATATATTACACACTTTGCGTATATTTTCAATTTATTTATTTAACCAACCACCAAACCATTACAACATTAAATCTGAATCTTTATTCAACGTGACGTGTTGAGGTGACTATCCATCGGGAAACCCAAATTCATTATCCTAGGCTAGTGGGACTTAGCCGTTAAGAGTAGCTGCGACTTCTTGATCGAGCCGCTTCGTCTTCCGTTCGTATTGTGCATATTAGATGCCTATCTGTCGATCGTTCTGCAACATCAAGGTGAGTTCATAGCCCCACGTTTTACATGTTTTACATATATTTTGGGGTGAGAACATGCTTGTTACAAATTCAATTACGTGTTTGATTTAAACTCGTTACGTGCTCATTTTCAACTTGTCTGCATACATGTTTACAAACGCATTTACATGGTTGATTACCTGTTTGGTTTACTTACTCATTTAAATATCTCGCGAGGAGATACAATACCTGGTTTACTTTTGAACTGTAAATCACTTGGAGGGTTGAGCGCGAATGTTATAAGAAGATTCTATTTGGGAAATGACAATCCCCGTTCGAGTAGACTAGCTATCACGGAACGACGTTATACCATGTCGGATTACGATTGAATTGGTGCATATCGGGGGCCAACATCACAATATACATATTATTGTCCCGTATGGTCCTTAAGGAGTGGTCGCCGTACCAGGAAACATATTCTTTTATTATTGCCCTTGTCCTTGAGGGTCGACCGTAACGTGGAAACATATCTATTTATTATTGGTCCTAGTGTCCCTTGGATGGACACCGGTAACAGTGGGAACATATTCTTTTAATATTGCCCGGAGTTGTTCCTAGGAAGGAACACCTACGATGGGATACTAAAACTCTTACTGTGCCTTGAATTAAGTGGCAACAAACAAGTCTACTCACAGTTCAAAAACTTAGAGTAATGGTAATCATGGTTTTAAACACACTTGAATATAAGTGTAAATACATACTTGTGGATAGATTTGTGATCCAACTTCCGATACGTAACATTTTGGACTATTTGGGGGATAAGAAATGTCTTGCATATATTACAGCTAATTGATTTCTAAAATCATGCGTATATTTTGAAAGACGTTTACGGATTTAAATGGTCACACAATTATTTTATGATACTGTAGGGAGACAGTAGTCACTAAACGTTTTTATATGACACTGTAATGATACAGTGGGCAGATACATTTATTGGAACTAACGTTTATATTTACAGAAACCTATGAACTCACCAACTTTAATGTTGACACTTTTAAGCATGTTTTTCTCAGGTGAATAGATGCTTGGATTATTGATGTGCATTGGAGTCTTTACATTCAAGTTTTTCATGGTGATGCAATTATGGGACAACTATTATTTTGGATTTCAGAAAATCAACGAGATTGTTTTACAAACGACACATTTAGAGGTCGTTCTCTTGTATCTAGCGCTGTGTATTATGAAGTAGCACCCCAAAGTGGTATTCCGCTGCGTTGTTGTATTTTTGGGGGTGTTACAAAATATTGGTCTTATTGAGAAATGGAGATGACGCTTCCTCACGGAAAAAATGTTGTTTGGCGTGAAGTGATTAAGGAATTTTATGGAGGAGGTGGTGGTTTTGATTCACATTTAAGCTCTTCAAGCATTGGTGGTATATGGTCTGATATAATTAAGACTTACTCTTACATTGGTGACATCACACCCCCAAAATCACAACGCAACGGAATAACACTTAGGGTGCTACTTCATAGTTCATACACACAAATTACAGAAAACGAACTCAAAAGAGACGTTTAATAAAATGTCACATTCGATTTAACAAAATATCAGAGTTACACAGGTCCTAATAATTTCCTTTTAACAAAAGTTACAAGCGTACAAACATGACTCGATTGTATATTTAAAGATAAATGGTTATCGAATGTGAAGAAAACCGAGTCTTTAAATTTTACTTCTTAGACATTGTGAGTTGCACAATGGTCTCGTTTTGTTCTCAAACATTGTAAGTTAAACAATGGTCTCTAAGAATATTATTTTCTTCCTAGCTTTATACAATATTGTATTACACAAGACCGTTATTAATTTTTGTTTACAAGATTATGGATGATCTAAGTATTAAAAGTCTAGTAAGGGTGAGGACTTGAATATAAAGGATTGATATGATAATTGTTATGATAAACAAAACCCGTCACAGTTCTGTTGCATGGAATAAGTATAAATCTAAGTATTACAAGTCCTTGTATGGTCGACTTGATACTAGGAGGATTTTATATATAATGCTATGTTGACTGGTGCATCGAGACTTTAACCTGTTTACCTCTAAACCAGTACTCATTACCTATCGTGAACTTAGCTAGGTCGAAATATTTTTAGGTAGTTTTACTCCCTAGTCTGTCCGAAGACGAGTTTGGAACAAAACACGTCCCATACCATTAGAGCACATGATCGTAATGTCCATCCAACCCTGAAAGTTATGTGGTACTGCGATTGCAACGTAATTATTAAGTAGATGATTTATAAATCCTTTTATTTAAAAAGGATTGGGACGCCTCTTCATTTAAATAAATAAATTATAAATCACCGAACCATAAGTTTATAAATTTATTATTTACATAAATTGAGACGCTTCTTTATGCAAATGATGAATTATAAATGAGTGGGCTTAATGGTATCCAATGTGAGAAGAGTAAGAACATGAACTCGATAATCACCGGAATTCGTTATAAAAGTCTAGAAACACAATCGTGTCTTGCTACTCAGCAGAATCTTAAGGCCTCACTTGGAGCTGCCTTATCACATTCTTAAGTTATTACTTTTGCCGTTGCTAATCCCCTGCATCACGACTGTTCGAAACTAACAAACTTGTTACAACACTTGAGTTAAATGGAGTTGAATTCGTCCTAAACAAGCGACTGAGTTAACATAATCCGCCGTCTATCGAATAAAGCTCTTTCCGCGAGCTCCTCTTATTTATTGAACGTTAATCTGGGGATCATGTATCTCAGGAGGGTCCTCACCTCTGCAAACCCATCAGTCACCTTTGTCATAGTTATTGTCTTTATGGTTGCAATTGTTTGTGGTCCCTGGATTTCCCAGATTGTACAAACTTTATCAACTATGTGATGAAACCCACCTTAAACAAGATAAGCATATGTCGATATAGTATTCAGTTGAACTACGCATTGCAGACAAATAGTACACCAATTTAAGTCATGATACTATTTAGTACTGCCAAGTAAGTTGGGTACTTACATCCATAAGCCAAGTTGATGTGAATCATCGAACCTTACAGATAGTAGAAACGAGACTCCGTCCTCGGACATTTAGAAACTTATACAAATATACTCACGCGACTACACCTTTTTCTTGAGGTTTTCCCTATAATGAGACTTTCCTTATAACGCGGTTATACCTGTCATAAGATCTGTAATAATATATTTTGATATACCCATTTTGGATGGATTAAATATCCTGGACAAACCTAACCAAAATTTTTGGTAGATTGAGAAGTGTAGAAACACCGAATTTTGCTGAATAAAGTTATCAGCGTCTTGTTTAGGACGAGTTTATTAAACCTTAAGTCTTTCCTTGGTCACACAATCGGATAATGCAAATTTAATCTCGGGACAAGATTTCTTTAAGGGGTAGGTACTGTAACATCCGAGAATTTTCGAAATTTTAAAGGAGATATAAGTTATTCCTAGGTTGAATTATCAAAAACGAGCAGCTAAATCACGTTTTCATTATTCGGACTCTAAATCAATTTGATGTAAAACGATATTTCGAACAACTTTTTAGTTTTGACCGAGATCAGAAAACAGTCAGAATGTGACTGAAATGTCCTCGCAAAATTTTGAGCACAAAGCGTTCCGACCCAAAATAATTAAATTTATATTTAATTATCATAATTTATTAAATAAAAATATTTAATAAATTAATTATATTGTTAATCGAAAACGTTTGTTAAAAACGCAATTATTGAAGTTAAAATTCATTTTACTGATAAAGTTTATCGGAAAAATATATAAATGAATAACAAACATTTTAAATAAATGTTATATAACAATTATGAAATAAAATCGTGTAAATACTCATTTTTATTGGAAAAATGATTTGGAAAACAGTGGCGCAAGTTTCGAGATTTGAATCATCCGTTAAGTCGCTCAAATAAGTCCCGAACCATTATTTTACAAAATAATGCCCAACATTTACACTTTGGTCCCTGAAGAAACATTTACAAATTTTTCCCTCATCTATTATTACTTTGTCATTGTTTTTATAACTTTTTATATAAATACAAAAGTTATAATTTTCTTTTCATTATTTATAAAAACACAACACATATCACTAGTCTCTCTCTCCCTTATCAATTCCGGCAGCCACCAGCCGCCGCCGGCCACCATGTTGCCGCCGCCGAAAAAGTTTTCTGGCGGGTTTTCCGGCCGAAACATAAAACGTTTCTCATCTCCGGATCTACCCGATCCTCACCACCACGCGCCACCACTCGCCACCACCAGTCGTACCGTCCATCCTGTCACCCTCACCACGCTCTATCACTTCCCCAACGCAATCGCCACCATGCCCGCCACTCATCACCACCGAGGGAAGTGTTTGTTCAATCTTGTTTAAACACAAGGGTGCGTCGGTGTGGTAATAGCACCGAGGGTGCGTTTTGTTTACGGGGAGTCACACGCCTAGGGGTGTATGTATTTGGTATAAAAACACCCACAAAGGAGTGCGTTCCGTGTTTAAAACCACCACCACAGGGTGCGTGGCGTTATTATCGCACCAAGAGGTGCGTTCATTATTATGGCAGCCCCTACCAAGGGCGTCGTTCGTTATAAGCAAAACCGAAAGGGTGCGTATAAGGTACTATCGAGGCACCATCTGGGTGCGACAGGTTCTATCAGCCGCACCAAAGGGTACGTTGGTTTGATCTTAAGGCACAAAGTGGTTTGCTCTTAGTATTAAAACACCTACGGGATGTGTTTGGTTCGGACCCTAGGGCCTGTTTGTATGTTGTTATATCACCGTATTTATTTGGCAGCAGCAAGGGCTGCGTGTGGTCTCATTACTCACCAAGAAGGGTGCGTTTGGTAATAAAAACAACCACAAGGGCATTTGGTGGAGGGAGTAACAGCCGCAAGGGCTGTTTGGTCCAAAGGGATGCGTTTGGTTTGTATTTCCATCGGTTATGGTGCGTTTGGTTGTTATGTGGCACCAAGGGGTGCGTTTGGTTTTTCTATCTCGCACAAGGGTCCGTTTGGCTTAGTGGAAAACAACTAGGGGTGCGTTTGGTTGGGCCAGAAATCACTAAGGGGCGTTTGGTTCTCGAGTTTCACGCGTAAGGGCGCGTTTGGTTTATACTTCACGAAAAGGGTTTGTTTGGTTTTATATATATAGGGTGTGTTTGGTTTAGCGAAACGGCAAATAAATATATCATAAAGTCTTATAAACATTAAATCTTGACATAAATGGTGGTTTAAATTGGTTAAATAAATATGGTGTTTACTAATTGGTTTAATTTAGATATAATAATGTATAAATATTATATTTAGAACACGCGGACATTTGAAATATTGAAAAACGAATGATTTCAATATTACCTGATTAAAGGAAAACGTCGAGTTTTGCGAATAAAGAAAACATTATATAACCGAAAATGTCATAACGAAATATATATATATTTCAATATTTAGTAACGCTTTACAAAAACTCATATTGTGTTATAAACGGATAAAAAGGGACCAAGTTATATTTTAAAAAGATACATTGACTTGTATTATACAATAACCCGACCAATGAACGAAAACTATACTTTTACATTGAGACAACTGTTTTAGACGCGACCCGTCGAGGAAATGAAATATGAGTTTATAAAATATTATATTATATTTTATAATTGTCAGCTAGAAGATAACCTAATAATTGTTGTAAAAGGCTTTACAACCATCGGTTAATTTAATTGGTAATCTTAAAACGCACGAATACGTTTATATAGGAACTTTTTATTAAATTAAGTGATGATTTCAGAAAACGAGTCAGACTAATTGGTTTAATTATTTTATTCACACTTATTATATAATACCTGCAAGGTATTATATACTTTTCATTAATCTTTGGATTGATTGTCCTTGTTATATATAATTCACGGTAGGAATTATATAAGGGTTATTTTTCATATGTAATATATAAAGAATATATATTACACACTTTGCATATATTTTAAATTTATTTATTTAACCAACCACCAAACCATTACAACATTAAATCTGAATCTTTATTCAACGTGACGTGTTGAGGTGACTATCCATCGGGAAACCCAAATTCATTATCCTAGGCTAGTGGGACTTAGCCGTTAAGAGTAGCTGCGACTTCTTGATCGAGCCGCTTCGTCTTCCGTTCGTATTGTGCATATTAGATGCCTATCTGTCGATCGTTCTGCAACATCAAGGTGAGTTTATAGCCCCATGTTTTACTGGTTTTTACATATATTTTTGGGGTGAGAACATGCTTGTTTACAAATGCATTTACATGGTTGTTTACCTGTTTGGTTTAAATACTTATTTATATATCTCGCGAGGAGATACAATACTTGGTTTAGTTTTTGAACGTAAAGGCATACTATACTTTTATGATTATGGATTAGCTTAGGTTGCATGAACTGTAAATCACTTGGAGGGTGAGCGCGAATGTTATAAGATAGATCTATTTGGGATTGACAATCCCCGTTCGGGTGACTAGCTATCACCGGGAATGAACGTTATACCATGTTGGATTACGATTGGATTGGCGCCTGCGGGGGCCAACAATCACATATACACATTATTGCCCGGGTGTCCTTAGAGGGGACGCCGGTAACGGGGGAAACATATTCTTTTATTATTGCCCGGGTATCCTTGGAGGGGGCACCGGTAACGGGGGCCGTTTCACTTTTGGTCCAAATTCGTTACTACCGTCTGTTTAACTTAAGTTGACTGTTAAATTTGAGGGTATACTTGTCTTTATACATATCTTATTAAATACAAAAAGAATTACATAAGTATATCTTTTTTCTCATTATCACATTTACATTTACAGATATGATATACACACTCATTCTCTGATAACCACCGTTCACCATCAAACGCCATAGCCATCCACCACCATCCACTATTAATATCCACCATCACCTTCCATAATCACCACCCAGTATCATCATCCACTAACCACCACCGCCTGCCACCAAATCACCACCAAACCACAACCATAGTCGTCACCGTCTGTCACCAAATCACCGCCGCCTACCACCAAATCCCCAAATCACTACCATCGCATTTTTCCATGATCTGTGAGCGTGTATGTAGGGTGATTGGATGGGTTTGTTGAAGACAATGAGGGCAAATTTTTTAACAACATTTTTCACAGTTAATTATTTGTGTATATTCTGTTAGATCTGGTGTATGTGTGTGTCGTTCGGAGACCCATCATAACCACCAAATTCGTAGCTAGTGTTTGGTTATCACCTATTAGTTGGGGTTAAGAAGAATTTTAAAGATGTGTGATTGAATGAAAGGCTTCTAATTTGCGGTTTGGATGAGATTATGAATGTGTTTATGAAAAAAAGAGGTTGGATGATGTGAAAAATGGTTTGTTAAATAAAGAAGATTGTGTTTTAGTTTCGATGTGTCTTGGGATTTTCTTATCAACTTGGGTTTTTATTATATTTGGATGAGATTGAAGAAAAAGATAAAGATGAGTGATTTTTTTGAATTTGGGTTTTTGTTTGTTGAAAATGAACTCGTATTGTTGTTGTATGAATGAGTTTTAAAAAAATAAATGATATTGTGATGCTAGATCTGGGTTGCTTTTGAAAAAAAAATAAAAAAAATAATTATAATTATAATAATAATAGAAAGTGTAAAAAAAGATAGGAGGGTATTCTAGTCATTTGTCATACCAAGAGGAGGGTCCTTTCATCATTTCACATGTGTTAGCTGGTCAAATTAACAGTCAACGAAAAAATAGACCAAAAGTGAAACGGATTGTCAGGTATTGAAGTGGATCCGTAAGATTTTTGAAAAATGAACCAAAAGTGTTATACCCGGTTTACCACGTGGACCAAAAATGTAGTTTCTCTACATATTATTGCCCGGGTGTCTTGGAGGGGACCGGTACGGGGGACGGGAGGGGTAACATATTCTTTTATTATTGCCCGGGTGTCCTTGGAGGGGACACCGGTAACGGGGGAACATATTCTTTTATATTTGCCCGGGTGTTCTTGGAAGGAACACCTACGATGGGTATATTCTTACTGTGCCTTGAATAAAGTGGCATACATACTTTCTTTTTCTAAATAAGAAAAAGCTTATATACCCCGTCACGTTAAAGGCACGCGCGAGATATTTAACTAGGACCCGGGCTCGGGTTTTGCTTGGGATTAAACCCAAAACATATACAATATTAGATTCACTATCGAGCCCGATTCCCGATATTATCCTATTACAACATTAACTAATTAAAGACCGAAGCTCCATCGTAGAGTGACCGAACTTCCTTGTTCGACTCAATAAATTAAGGCTAACAATCTCCCCCAAAGTGAGGTCTTGAACACGGGAACGAGCTTCCTTTATTGACTCAATAAAATTGAGGCTAACAGGAACACTTGGGGTAAATATAGGCTTGTTCATTCTATGTTCAGCTCGTCTACCGGATTATTCACCTTTCAATTTAGCTCCATGAAATGATTAGATGCTATGCTTGAGAATGGCCCATGGTTTATCCGGAATAACCCGCTTATCCTGAAGAAATGGCATCCGGATGAGAACCTATTGAAAGAAGATGTTAGTACTGTTCCAGTTTTGGTTAAACTCCATGGTGTACCTGTTACGACTTTCAGCGAGGATGGCTTGAGTGTCATTGCTACTAAACTAGGTATTACTCTAATGCTTGTCTCTTATACATCTGATATGTGTATGCAATCTTGGGGTAGGTCAAGCTATGCTAGAGCTATGATTGAGCTTCGAGCTGATGTGGAGTTGAAAGATAACATTGTGGTGGTTATGCCTAAAATTACTGAGGAGGGCCATTATACATGTAATATCCGTGTTGAGTATGAGTGGAAACCTCCTAGGTGTGCGTCTTGTAAGGTTTTTGGACATATTCATGAGGAATGTCAGAAGAATACATGTGCTGATGAGACTAAGAATTTGAAGAAGCCTAGTCAAACTTTTCGAGGTGTTCCAGTTGGTCCGAAAGTAGGTTTTAAACCTCATAAAGAATATAGACTTGTTTTTAAAAAGCCTAATGCTAGCTCTAGCGGTAATAATAAGAAAGGTGTGGAACCTACTATTGAGGTTAGTAGTTCAAATCCATTTGAAATTCTTAATTCGGTTGAAAATGATGTGGAGTTAGGTAGCAATGGGGGGCTTCAAATTTGGTAAATAATAGGGCTAATTCAAGTGGATCCTCGTTTATGAATGTCGATAATAGTAGTACTGGTACTACTCCTATTACTGATAAATTGGGAATTTTGAAGATTTACTTACTAGTGGACAAGCTATTCTTGTGGATGAAGCTGGTAATCCTTTGAAGAAGGTAGAGTTTCCGAGTGATTATGATAGTAAAGATGAGGTTGTATCAGTTGATAATGACATGGCTCGTTCTTTGGCTTCAGAAAGGGTAGGTTTTGGCACTCAAAGTTTGCTTGAACAATGGAGGGATTCGTATGGTAATGGTGACTATGATGAAGACCCATACGATGATGATATGTACGAAGGTCAAGATCTTCCTCAAGATATTTAAGCTATATGCGGTAATCTGGATATCCGAGTTCGAGGTCGCAAGAAGAAATAAATTTTTGTTTCTTTTGTCTATTCATTTTATGTACCTTCCTTTAAGGAAGTAGTTTTGCCCATGTAACGGGCGGAGATGTGGGACTCACTCTCATCCCTTGTAGTTAAATGTTTTTTGGCGTAATAAAATTTACCGAGGAAACCTTTTGCCTAAGAAAAAATTTAATTGCAACAAACTCATGAATCCATTTAAGAAAGAAAAAAAATTACTTTCAAATTTACTAAGGTACTTTTACTTGCAAGTTAGTTTTGTTCCATG
Organism: Tanacetum coccineum; assembly: GCA_026074375.1. NCBI lineage: Eukaryota > Viridiplantae > Streptophyta > Magnoliopsida > Asterales > Asteraceae > Tanacetum > Tanacetum coccineum. The sequence goes on along the minus strand of BQNB010022867.1, from coordinate 20,397 downwards.
CAGGAAATATATATATATATATATATATATATATATATATATATTATAATATATATATATATATATTATATATATATATATAAGATTGTGTTAGTGTGTGTGTATATAATATACTGGTCATGAAACATTTCATTCTTAGGCCAGTTAGAAAATGACATGTTAAATGACATAACATGAAACTTTCTGTACTAATACCACAACTTGAGCAAGATTTCTTTTTATAACCATGAGGCTGTCCATGATCTGAGCAGAATATTGGCATCTTCTTTGTGAGGAAGATTATTAACAACTATATCTTTGAACTACCTATGTGTTTCTTTTAATTAATAGGACAAATTGGTTGATTAACAAGAGCATGACACAGTTTAATCATGTTTTCTATCACATTCTTCCCATGTTTTATTTTTGCATTAAATTTAGTCACCTATTGTTGCAATGTCTTTTAGAACTTAGAATGTATTTTAATCTTTAACCACTAAAGATTAGAAGTAATCTTTGTATCATTTTCATATAAGAATAAGATGCATGATATATTGATCGTACTCGATCCATATATCCATAATGCTATCAGGTCTATAATTTCATATCAATAAATAATTGTTCTTCGATTTAGAATAATGCAAATTATGTCGAAAGTCCATTTTGGAACCTCGATTTCACATATAGTAGGGTGTAATTGACAAATTTAATTGCAACAAACTCATGAATCCATTTAAGAAAGAAAAAAAATTACTTTCACATTTACTAGGGTACTTTTACTTGCAAGTTAGTTTTGTTCCATGCAGAAAATATATATAAAGAATCAATATGGCATAAATATATGGAACTGAAAAAAAAAAGTACAAAATAATAAGAGAAAAAAATAACACAATACGCTATATATGTTGCTCTTTTCAATTAAACACTTGTAAATGAATAGGTCTCATATCTAACACCACAACTGGCACTAACGACCCTTCCACCATCTTTTCCGCTGCAACAACTTGGAAGCTGAAGCATTGCAGCATCCAAACAAGTCTTGCAATCAGCAGTCGACAGATCCTGCGTGCACTGAGCCAAACCGTAAAGTTTTTGTGAACCCCCGACGTTAATCATTCCAGCACTGAACATTTTTGGCTCAGTAAAAGCGATGTTTATCAAACCATTTAACAATCTCTTGATTCCTCGGCTAAATGGCCTAGGATTACTTACGTTGTTGGAGCTCACCAATATAAACCAACTTGCATAGTCTATTTGGCCAAAGAACGTACTATTGGAATATTTCAAGAGACACTGATCATACCAAATGGTTGCAGCCTTGTTGTTTGGGCAAAGTTGGCGGATTTCAGCACTTGCATTAACAACACAAGCCGCGCAGTCACTGCGTGAAACATCTCCCCTACACAATGAAAGACCGAAGGTTTGATTTTCCAGTTGTCCAACTGACTTCATTCCAAAGTCATCTCGGCGAGCTCCATAGTATAGCCTACCTATGAGTTTCTTCAAGTTTTGTTTATACGGACCATTAGAGGTGAGATTACTAGAATCTGGGGAACAAACGTGGGTTAGGGGTTCGGCCGCAATAACCATATGCACAAAGTGGAATAGGAAAAGAACACAGATGGTGAAGGATGGCATCTTGTTCAATGAAGACTGAGTACGATTTCTAAGTGGGTGATTAATTTACAGGGAGTGAATATATATATCCCCGAAAGCAATACATGGTCAAAAAAAAAAAAACTGACTTATTCAAATGCAGAATATTTGATTTCATCTTGGTTAAATTATAATATTATGATCATTTTAGATTCTTGATGCTG
>BQNB010022867.1:0-15519 GCA_026074375.1 Tanacetum coccineum | reverse complement strand
GTAACTTGGTAACTTTCTTAATTACTCTTGGGATTATATTATTTTATAGTATATTTTATAGTATAATAAACTGCAATCATATGCCTTTTCTCTTTTGAAATTTTCATACAAAGGACCAATCAAAGTTTCATCCCCAGATGAATTGTTACTTTCCTCACTACTACTATATTTAACTCCAAATCCTATACATGTTTTATCAGACAAAACTTTTTGTTTGTTCAAGATTTTAGTTTGCAATAGAGTAGCATTGCTCCTAAAAAGTTCAAAAAGAAAGTTAAGTAGGGAAAGAAAATACTGTAATAGTTTAAGAAAAACAAAAAGCGGATTTAAGGTATCCCTCATTTTTAAATCATACTCCATTTGTTCATATTTATCACCCCATGCGTATTCATTCTTTTCATGTGTTCTAATTATGACCTCTAATGATTCTAAGCTCAATTGATATCCCTGAATTTCTAACCTAGCTTTTTGAAAATTATCTTTTTCAGTTTGATAATCATTCAACAATTTTTTATAAGATTTACTGCAATTAGAACAGGAGGGTACCTCCAAGTTAGAAGAATCGGTTGAGCTTGTAGCCATCAAAGCAAGAGCAACTGGTGCATTATCAGCTTCTTCGCTCCAGTCAAAAACTCCAAGTCCATCTTGTCCAAGATCCACATGGTCTGCATCAATCTCTATGCTCCAATCATCTTCTTCAATTCCATTTAGTGCCACCATAGCAAAAGTCACAGGATCATCATCAAATTCCTTGGTCCAGTCAATTTCACCTTGGCTGTCTTTTGCTACCAAAGCTTTTGAGTTTAAATCTTCAATGGGCACTATTCTCTTTTCCTTACTTCCATTTGCTTTGTTTGCCTGATATTTAGCAAACTTGCATTCCTTAGCAAAGTGACCCAACTTCTGACAGTTAACGCATTCAATCTTCACAGGATACCTTAGCATCATACAACTCTAGCATACTAATAATGTTCTGGAATCTTTCGTATGCAGAGTCTAGCTCTTCTCTGGCTCCAACAACAAAGGTCTCAAACTGTTGTTTCAAGAGATTTTTCTGCATCTTCTTAGATTCCTTATTTCCTCCAAATCTTGCTTTTATAGCAGCCCACAAACTCCTGGCATCTTGAGCATCATGGAAGCTCAAGAGATGTCTATCTGGTATTGCAGAGAGCAATATGTTGAGAGCTTTCTCATTGTTTCTCCTTGCATTGACAACAATTGAGGTTTTCGGTGCAGAAGGTTGTCCTGAGGAAGAAGCTGGTTCTGTTGTAGCCTGGTCACCATTGGTGATTATATCCCATAGAATATGATCAGTAATTGCAATATACTGTCTCATCTTCATGCACCATAGGTCATACTCACCCTTCTTGATGATTGGAATTCGTAGTGCAGTGACAGATGAGGCAGGAGGGTGGTTTTCAGCTTCAGACATCTTTAGTGTTTTGCGAAGATATCGGATCTTCAAAGTTCTTCTTAATCAGAGTTTCCTCACAAGCTCTGATACCACTTGTAGGATCGATGTACTCTAATATATTGAACCTTTAGCTTGTAAAGGATATTACTACCTTGAATAAATCCAAGATAATAACTAAGAAACACTGACAATGAATACTATCAATTATGCGGAATCTAATTGACAATATTAAGAAGAACACAAAGCAATAATCAAAAGATTACTTTTATTATCACACCTTGAATCTGCCTAACTTTGCAGATCCCTAAAACACTAACAATACTAACTGCCAAATCTTCTTCTAAGATTTGTTCTAATACTTGTACTCACATACGTACCTATCTATGCCTTCTAAAGGGTCCTTTTATAGACATCAAGGATTAACCCTATTGGTCTTACAGCCTGTCATTCTTATCTTCTCCAAATACAATCCTTCTAGAACTCTAAAACTATTATAAGCAGTACTTTGACATTATTATTGCCATTACAACCGTAAATGCTGAATGTTCTGCCATCATCTTGAACAAAGTTCCCGAGAAACTCGAAGATCCCGGAAAATTTCTTATCCCGTGTGCTCTACAAGAACTTGATAGGACTAATGCTTTAGCCGATTCCGGAGCTAGCATAAATCTTTTGCCTCATTCTATCTACAAGCAACTTGGGCTTGGAGCTTTGAAGCCCACCCGAATGACACTCGAGCTTGCTAACCGTTCCGTTACGCACCCAATGGGCATAGCCGAGGATGTTGTAGTTAGAGTTGATGGTTTCACTTTTCTTGCTGATTTTGTTGTGGTTAATTTTGAACCAGACCCGAGAGTGCCTATTATTTTAGGGAGACCTTTCCTTCGCACTGCAAAAGCTCTCATTGATTTATATGAGGAAAAATTAACATTAAGAGTAGGAAGTGATGAACTTGTCTTTTATGCTGATAAATCTGAGAAAAGCAAGAATAAGCAATTTGCTCATGCTATTTCTATCATTGATTTTTCGAAAGATGAGCCATTTAGTGGCAGTACCACTATTCATTCTGATGCTCTTCCTCCTAGTTCTTCTCCGGTGAAGACTAGTGATAATCTTGAGGAGTTCGCCGATGAACTCACTCTTCTAGATTCTTTTCCACCAGTTAATGATAATTCAACTCTTGAGAAGGATGTTCAAGAAGAAAATTTTCGAGTTTATTCAAACTCTCTTTTCGAATTTGATGATAACTTCACCTCTAGCAACGTAAATCCTCTCTTTAACGAGATGGTGGAAGATGTTGTGAACGAGCCAGTGTTACTCAACACACCTTTGTCCGATAAGGTTGAGTGTTTTAATCCAAGGGACAATTTTGATGAGATCGATGCTTTTCTATCCATGGAAGTTTTTTCTAATTTTGAGGAAGGTTATTATGATTTGGAAGGAGACGTAATTTTTCTTGAGAGTTTGCTTAGAGATGATACCACCCATAATTTCTCTCCCGAAGTGATTTCCGATCATGAACCAAAACAAAATGAATCCATCCATAATACTTCGATTACTTTTTCTCCAAGGAATGATCCTCTTCACCATGAGTTCGCCGGAGAAATCATTACAAATCCTTCAAGAATTGCTAGAGAACATGAGGAATATCTTAGTCTTATGACATTGCTTTGTGAGATTTCAACTTCCTGGTCACCAGAAAAATTTCATGCTAATCCTAGTTCAATTCTCACATCTCCTATCCCCATTGAGGATAGTGACCCCGTTCAAGAAGAGATCGATATATTCCTCGTTCCAGATGATTTAATTCCACCAGGTGTTGAGAACGATGATTCCGAAGATGAAGATAATTCTACTTTCCTCTCCGAAAATGAGTCATCTATCCTTGAACCATCATCTCCTCGTCCTCCGCCAGAACCACCGGATGTTTGCTTAAATTTTAAGCCCGATACGGCCATGAATTTGTTTTTAACCAAGGAGAAGTTGTTTTATCCCTAAATGTTGAAGATGTCAATTCCTTCACATTTGTCATTTGGCTTTCTTCCATTATCCTCACCTACCCCACAGGATTCTTTCCTTTGATTATCCTTTCTCAGGAGTGAGGACCTAGTTTTTGACCCTGAAATCTCCACTTTTCATTTTTCTTTTAAGCCGGTTCCATTTGCTCTCCCTTAGGACGAATGAATTCAGGGATCGAGTCAGGCTATGTGACTCGGTTACCAAAAACAAAGCGCTTCATGGGATTGGCACACCTGCATTATCCGTTTTTCTATATTTTTTAAGTGTGTTGTGAGGTGGCTTATTATTTCTGTTCTTTTGTTTGTTGTTTTCTACTGTGATTGTTTGCAGGATAGGGGGGGGGAACCCAATTTTCTGAAGACTTTTTTTCATGTTTGGGTTATTTTGTCCGTTCACTCGAGATTCCTAGCCGTTGCTTGCAATTAGTTGGGGAAATTTGATATCCTGTTCATCTACATCGATTCATGTTTTTCTTTGCATAATTTTAAACGGATTGATTGCGTATGAGACCCGCCTTAATCATTGAGGACAATGTTTCATTATAGTTTCGGGAGGGAATCTATCAATTTGATGTTACTTACTTATTGTTTTGTTCTCACGTACCCCATTTTCCTGCAAAAATAGCAAAAAAATCAAAAATTTTAAATTTTTAAGTTTTATTTGTAGAAAAATATAAAAAATAAATAAGTGTTTTTGTCACAATTTTAACTTTCTTGCTGGGTAAGAATAGGAGTAAATTTTGACCCGATCGAGCGTGTTGAGCTCTAGCTTGTTCCTTAACTTTTAGGCTAAGCGTTCGCTAATTCACAAAGAACGAAAAATGATAGAGTTAAGTTTGTGTGGATGCTAAAAAAGATTATTTGAAATCTTTAAGTGTCTTGTATGAACTTGTTGCTTTTTCTCCCATAAGCTCTTAACTGGATTAATATACGTGCTGTTTTTGGAGACTAAACTTAAATTAACAATTTTTATGTAAAAATTTTAGTCTTAGTTCAAATTTATACTTGAATTTTTCAAAAAGAAGTCTTTTCTTTAAAATATAGTTTAGTTAAATAATTTGATGATAATAATAATAGCTGGTGGGCTCTTTTATATACATCCCACCCCCTCATAACATTTTGGCTGCAGTTTGTTGATTTTGATTTTGTGATGATTTGCTGATAAAAGGTTTATACTCTTGCCGGCTCACAACCCGATCGTGGTAGTCTTCTAAAGAGACAGGCCCAATAGTAAGAAAAAAGATCCGAGACTGATAAAGTTTCGTTGACATCTTGCCGACTTTCAATCCGATGTTAACCTTCTATAAGTCGAGTGGTTACAAATGCATAAATGTCGAAACTAGTTAAAATTAAATGAATGATATTGACTTCTTTTTGTTAAAGTCAAATATGCTTTTGCACTCTTTGACTATTTTCTTTTACTAAGCTATGAATATCCGTGAAATACTTGTTGAGTTTTTTAATACCCATAAGGTCCCCTTGTGTCCCGGATATAGTCTCTGTGGGGTGTACAAAAAGCCTAGTCACTTAGACGCCAAGGTTGGGATGTGCTCGAGACGAAAGTCGCTACATGGGATGATCTCGCCTTAAATAATTATTTAAGGTGGAACGTTAAAAAGCATGGTATGTTGCAAAAAATGTTGATTTGTTTGGTTTGAATTTCAAAATAGCCACTCTCACTTATGATATAATTTATGTCAGGGAGTAAAAGTTCACAAGTTGACCAAATATGAGTTGGGGGGGTGTTTAGCTCCTTACTCGATATTTATTTGTGATTTTGTTTTAAGCTTTAGGTTTCGCCGCCTCTGCCGGATCTACCCAAGTATCCCTAATATCGTACCCAACATCTCTAATCCCCTATCACCTCTCTTCAGCATCTACTGTGCTAACAAACCCAATATCTATCCCCTAACCTCTGGTAGGTCTAGCAATAGAACTCTCCCCGACCTCATATCTGGAACCTAGAGTGGATAAACACAACCTCTTGGGGGGTGGCTGCTCAGACTCGGGAATATCATCCCTACGGTTAACAGGTGGTGGTATGTATAAAGATGGTGGTAGTGGTGGTAGTGGAGGTGGTGGTAATGCGGCAGTAATTGCATCAATAAGGGCCTGAGTAGATGCTATCCTGAGTGTTTGGATTTGGGTTGGACACCCAGATGATGGTAGTAAAGGTGATGGCACAGGTGGTGGTGATGGATGTGCAGGTGGGGCCATGCTCCTAACAAGGCGCTCCCCTGCAGAGGGTGGTGATAGTGAGTGATATGTGTGAAAACACATATCCGTTTTATATCAAAATAGGCCCAAAAAAGACAAAATTATGCTTTAAATGCTTGTATATTGCTTGTTTTGTCTTTATGATTGTGTAGGTACGGATATTGCAAATTTCACAAGAAAATGGTCAAAACCGGACAAACACGAACACAGGAACGGAAGAGCACACAAAGAGCCGGGAGAATGCTATCAAAAGTCAACTCAGGTCAACCTCCAGTCAAACATGGTCAACCATAAAATGACAAAAATCCCAAAAATTCCCAAACTAGTCCCTCATAGTTAACCAAATTACAAAAACAATTCCTAAACCCTAACGGTGTTAACTCTTATAATTATAAGAGTTAACACCCGTTAACTTCTTATAACACAAAGTCCAAGCCCAATCCAACACACCTAGCCCAAAACTTTTATAACTCGGGTCAAAGAAAGTCAAATGTGCCTTTTATAAGAGTAAAAAAATACTGGAAGAACAGTTACCACTGTTCACTGTCTTCCCCATTTAACCTCGAGTCAAAGTGATAAGGTACATGTTGGCAGAGTTTAACGTCACAAGAGGCTTCTATTGGTCAATTCCCAAAAGGGAATGACACGCGTACAAGGAAGGAAACACACCAAGGATATATTTTTGCACTAAAAGGAGTGCAAAAGAAGCACAGGAGTGTCACATCACGGATTGCCATGCTGGCAATCCGTGTGAGCTAATATTTGATCTAACGGACCATAATGGAGATCCAATCATTGGAAGGAGTGAAGAGCCAGGATTTATGGGATCGTGTAACAAACTTTGGACCTAGAAGCTTCTCCTGGAAGCTATAAAAAGCCTTATTCACTCACACAACAGATATCTCTCCTTTTTCTTAAAAACGTTTAGTTTTCATTAGCTTATGTAATTTTCAGTTTTAAATGTAATGTTTCTCTTTAAACTTTTGTAACTTTCAATTTCTCAAGCAGTGTAATCCGTTTTTAATCATTAATAAAATCATCATTTTAAGTTTTCATAAGCTGTTTTCATTATTAAGTTCTCATATTCTTAAATGTTTGTGCTACTGTTTCATAAGCTACTAATAAGCTCGTTCTAGCTCATCCAAGTCTATAAGCTTGGATTTGAGTTTTAATAAGTACCTAATCTATTGTAACCTTAAAATCATCTCTAATACCTTTGCTTAATGGATTTTGGACTTATGGAAGATGAGCTTAACATGGAAGAGCTCATATGGACTTTTACTAGCTTATCATTGATAAGCTAGAGCTGTTGGTAAGCTCTCTTGAGCACTATTGCCTTTGTTTAGCTAAGGTTTCTGTAAGTTCTCTTTTAAATTCAAATATTAATACGTTGCATTTGCTTATTTTCTACTTAACTCTAGTTTAATTTTGCTTATTACTATTTAATTGAGCTTATTAATAATGTTTGATCATCTGTTTTTAGCTTTTGTAGTTTAGATCTTAGTTTTTCATAATTTGTCCTAAAAATCCATAAAAATCCAAAAATATTAGCTTAGCTTATAGCTTATTGTTTCTGGCTTATTTACTTATAGTTTCATGCTTATTAAGGATGTTTTAATCTAATTAGAATCTGGTAGTTAGGAATTAAGCTCTTAATTTCATTTTCATAAGCTAAAATGGTTTTGAGTCTAGTTAAAGAGATGTTTGGCACATCAGTACTAACTATAAGTTAGTACTGCTTGTGGCCTTTTGGTCTTTTGGGTTTGCTTTAGAACTCTCATTTAGGATTGTTTAAGCTAAATTCATAAGCTAGGATTAGGATAATTAGAGTTTCATAAGTTAGGTTAAAATTAGTAGAAATCTGTCAAAGTAATTTGCATAACTTAGCTTAGATCTTTTCTAGCCTTAGTCATTATCTTTCTTGTCTTTCATTTTGAGTTTTTAGCTTGTTAGAATAGGCTTATTAGGCCTGCATTTTGTATAGTCTTTAAGTATAAAGCTAGCAGTACTAACTTTTAAGTTAGTACTGCTGTGCTTATTTAAGTGTTTTACTCTTATTATTTTGCTCTTTTCTTTTCATTCCTGCTTAATAGGTTTGTTTTAGGTTAGTAATAACTTATCTTGTCCTTTCCTTAGCTTATTGTGGTCTTATAGCTTATTTAGTCTTAGCTTTTAGATTATTTAGTTTTAGAAGTTTAGCAGTTTTAAGTATAAAGCTAGCAGTACTAACTTTTAAGTTAATACTGTTGTGCTTATTTAAGTTTTTTTCCCTTTTATTATTTTGCTCTTTTCTAGCTTATTTAGGGCTTTTCATAAAAAATAGCTTTTATTAAAATTGCTTAATTTCATCTTTTCTACAACTTTGTTTTTTAAACTTTTTCAAAAATAAAAAAAAATTGCAAAAAGCAAGGCCTGGGACTCGAACCCACGACCTTGCCCTCACACACACATAGTCTTACCGTTTTGCTTCATTAGCTCATCCATTCCCTTTTCCTTTCATTAAAATCTTATACACATTTTTAGCTCTTAGCTTTTTAAAATAAGTCGTAGCTTATTAAGGCCATTTCCTAGCTTATTAGTTAAGCTGGGCATTTGCTTTTATTTTTCTCTTATTCCTTACATCATTTAGCACTTTTGATTTCTCGTTATTTGTTTCCGTGTTTAATTGTTATTATTTGCTTATTTTAAATTGTAGAGGTAGATAATCAAAGCAAACTTTGTTTCCAATTTAAATCATTGTCCGAACAACAAACGTGGTTCAATTTCACAAGTCAGTTGGGAATAACGACCCCGGAAATACTTCCCGTTAATATACTATTATAATTATATAATTATATTTGTGAAGATTTTCCTTTTTACCTTTGTCCTCGAGGGTAAATTGGTAATTTCCATCATATATTATACGTGTATAGAATTGCTACAATCAATTTTGGCGCCGCTGCCGGGGATTTGTGATTAAATAATCTCTTCTTTTTGTATTTGTTGATCGTGATTTGAAGACCCTTTCATTTTTGGAAAGTTTTGTTTTTGTAGAAAAAAATCAAAAAAAAAATTAAAAATATAAAAAGATACAAAATATTTTTCTTTTTTTTTTTTCTATTTTTTCTGATCTTTAGTATAATTATCATATAAAAAAAAACAAAAATATAAAAAAAAATGGTCCATCATAATAAATCAATAAAAAAAACAAAGTTGGTAATTAGAACACCAACAAATAAAACCTTCAATTGAGGATATTATCCATTAGTAGTTAATTCCCAACTCAATAAAAGATTAAAAACGTTACCATTTGTGTCATTACGAAATAAGGCTCACCTAAAAAGTAAAATTTTTAAGAGCTAACCGTAGAAGTCAATATGATATTAGGTTTAAGTTGTCCTATCTCCGTTATCACGTTAAAATAGTTTGTTAAAAAAATTTAGAAGATATATATAATATATTATATATAATATAGTATATAATAGTATAATAATATAATTAGTTTAAATTTTCTTCTTTTTCTAACTTTGTGCATGCGCTCTTCGTTCTCACACCCGCAACAACAACCGTAACCGTCAACAACAAGCCCCAACCGTACAGTTGTACAACCTTGTAATTTAGAAGACACCTTTTGTTAATCCTCCCATAGTTTCCGATGGCTGATAACCGGATAGTTCCGATGGCTGATAACCGGACTATGGCACAATTGCTCCAAGCACCCACCGAGGGGTACGAGGATGCAATTGTAATTCCCGAAATCAATGCTAACTTTGAGTTAAAGCATGGTTTGATCAATCTTGTTCAAAACAAACAGTTTTTCGGACATGATAAAGAGGATCCACATGCTCACATCCGTTATTTCAATAAGATTACTTCAACAATGAGATTCCCGGATATCCCGAGCACGTCAATTAAGCTTATGCTTTTTCCGTTTTCTCTTGAAGGTTCAGCCCGGATTTGGCTAGAAAAAGAACCTCCTCGATCAATTTTGACATGGGATGATCTTGTTTCAAAATTCATTAATCAATTCTTTCCTCCTTAAAAAACGACAAATCTTCGTAACGAAATCACGAGATTTCAACAAAGATTTGACGAATCGTTTTATGAGGCTTGGGATCGATTTAATGACCTTCTTCGAGCATGCCCACATCATGGATTTTCAGAATTACATCAACTAGATACGTTTTACAATGCTTTGAATGCTAATGATCAAGATTCGTTGAATTCTGCTGCGGGTGGAAACTTTTTGGATAAGATGCCTCGTGAATGCTTGAGAATTATTGAGAGTAAATCCAAGGTTCGTAATTCATGAAACAAGGCAGTCGTTGCCAAAGTGAGTTCAAATTCATCTACACCCGGAATTTCACCAAATGTTGCTGCTCTTACAACCGAAGTTTCTGAACTTAAGAATATGATGAAGACTATGCTTATCGACAAACAAAAAGCCCAAGCTCCCACACCCGTAAAAGCGGTCGAGCAGAGTTGTGTAGCTTGTGGAGGTGCTCATTCTTATAGAAATTGTCCAGCCACCAATGGCAACGTTTATCAAGACAACATTCAAGAGTACGTTTCATAAGCTGCTGCAGCTAATTTTAATCAAGGAAATACCAATTCTAGACTTTTGATGGTTGCAAATCAAATTCGACCTCCTGGTTTTCCTCCGATTCAAAAATAATCAAAACCGTTTCAATCAAAATCAAGGGAAAAATTTCAACCAAAATCGAGGAACCAATTTCAATCAAAACCGTAGAAGTAACTTCAACCAAGGACAAATTTACCAACCTCCGACTAATCAAACCCCGGTTTACCAAGCTCCTGCTCCGCAAATGCAAGGTGTTTCAAAGACCGATTTTGAGAATTATGTCAAGGCTAATGATGCAGTGTTAAGGAATATGCAAAATCAAGGGCAAGGTTTACAAAACCAGATGACAAATTTAACGGAAATGCTTTCTAAATTCATAAATTTAAATACCGCTTCGTCTTCGAGTTCAGGTACTCTTCCAAGTCAAACAGTAACTAACCCTCGCGAGCATGTTAATGCTATCACCACACGAAGTGGTAAAACTTGTGAAGGACCTTCGACTCCTCTTGTTCCTACTCCCGTTGTTTCTACTCCTCTAAAGGAACCCGAACGAAACCCGGAGACGTCAATGGACAAAGTGCAAAAACCAAGTTCAGAAAGTACCGCACAAGTCCCACCTCCGGAGGATCATGATTCCATTTTTATTGAAATTCCGAAACCAAAAGCTAAGGAAACTGTTCAAGAGCCTATTTCTCCAGAGCCTAATTCATATCAACCTAAACTTCCATATCCCGAGAGGATGAAAGTAAGAGAGAAAGATAAACCCAGTGCTCAGCAAAGCAGGTTTATGAAGTTGTTTAAACAACTACGTTTAGAAATTGGATTAAGAGATGCTCTCATTGAAATGCCAAAATTTAACAAATGGTTAAGCACTTTATTGAGAAACAAAGAGAAACTTGAGGAAATCGCCATTACAACCGTAAATGCTGAATGTTCTACCATCATTTTGAACAAAGTTCCAGAGAAACTCAAAGATCCCAGAAAATTTCTTATCCCGTGTATCTACAAGAACTTGATAGTGTAGGATCGATGTACTCTAATATATTGAACCTTTAGCTTGTAAAGGATATTACTACCTTGAATAAATCCAAGATAATAACTAAGAAACACTGACAATGAATACTATCAATTATGCGGAATCTAATTGACAATATTAAGAAGAACACAAAGCAATAATCAAAAGATTACTTTTATTATCACACCTTGAATCTGCCTAACTTTGCAGATCCCTAAAACACTAACAATACTAACTGCCAAATCTTCTTCTAAGATTTGTTCTAATACTTGTACTCACACACGTACCTAACTATGCCTTCTAAGGGGTCCTTTTATAGACATCAAGGATTAACCCTATTGGGCTTACAACCTGTCATTCTTATCTTCTCCTAATACAATCCTTCTAGAACTCTAAAACTATTATAAGCAGTACTTTGACTTTATACTGACAGTACTTTGACCTTACACTGACAGTACTTTAAACACTAGCAGTACTTTGATATAACTAGCAGTACTTTGTTATCTGCCAGCAGTACCTTACAATATTTCCTAACAGGTCATATGTACTCCGGACTATTTTCGCAACCGGTGGTGCATTATTTAATGAGACCAGGAGGGCGATGTATGTTTTGGTTTGGGACAATGACGTATATTTTGGTTTTGATTGTTGACGTATGTTTTGGTTTTGGTTAGCGGCGTATGTTTCGGTTTTGTGTAGCGGTGTGCGCTTTGTTTTGTTGGAATGATCACCAAGCTAAGGTTTGGGTTGATCTTTCATTTAAAGTCTTTCATTTAAAAATGACGCAATTTATGTTTTCCGGGATATGTTCCGTAGCTTATTTTGTCTCTCGTGATAAGAGCGATTATGATTATATTTTTGGTCTTGTTGGTATGGATTACCATTTATTTCGTTAACTTCCCATCTGGAATCGTCAAGGCGAGTATTATAACGTGTGATCTTTGCGTTCAAGCACGTGAGACCATTCAATCATGAGGGAACCGTCTCACTGCAAGTGAAATTGAGATGAGCAAGAAAGGACGAGCACCGAGACGGCGCTCCCTTAAGGTGGGTGGAATGTAATAACCCGAGTTTTACGACGCGTATGACGATCGCGAATTCGACGTCATAATTATTATTTTATAAGTTCGTGTGAACGAACGTCGATATTTAAAATTTTATTTGTCGTGAATAATTATTTTCGTATCTTATTACGAACAAAATAGAGAAATTATTATTTTTATTCGATTTGCGAGTCAACGTTTGACCGCGCATTCGTTAAACGTTTTAAGCATCGTAAAAATTTGCGACGCGTCTTGTTATTATTTTTGTGATCGTAAGTTATTATTTTACAAACCTTGCCGTATTCATTCCTTGACCTTGGCCTAACTCGCGTTTAACACTTACCTTTTTATTTAATGGTGTACAAGTTTACACTTTTAATAAAATGTACAACAGAAATACTAAAAAAAAAAGGTAATTAAATGTATATATATATATATATATATATATATAATATATATAAGATTATATTATATATAATAAATATAATAATAATAATATATATATACTAGTTGTAAAGCCCGCCCAATGGGCGGGCTTGCCTTGTGAGTATCCAAGGAATAAATTAAGTAACGGTTAATGAATTACGAATATCGTAAAAATTTTATAAAGTTAATAACGAACAAAAGAAATTATATACAATGAATAACGAACAAAAAGAAATGAATGGTAATATGATAAGAGAGAATAAAAGTTAATAAATTATCCGTCATTACAAATTATATGCTTTTTAGTTCAATTTGAACACACTTCGATAACCATTGATTAGATAAGTTTCCTACACATTATGCAGTTCATCGTGGAAAAAGTCAATTCATGGAACAAAATTTGAGATGGCTTCAACTAATAATTTGTTTGCGAGTAAATATGACAGATCATGCTTATTAAGCTTGAGAGGGTCTCAATCCTTAAGGAAACGTAAATTTCGTCCCAAATGTATTTTTGTATGAACTGGTGAAAACATATGTCTATGAGTATTTGAACATCAAGTAATAAGTAATAACTAATTCTAGAAGAACTGCACTTTAACAGATATCTTGAATTCTGGATTTAGTATTTGTTTCATGAAATCATCAATCTATATACACTTGCAACACAAGATCTCAAGAATTTAATCTCTAAGAACAGAAAAAATGACATTAACCATGAACAAAAGATCTTTAGTCTAACAACCCCCAACTCATTAATTCTGTATATTTTATCTTTCCTAAGAACATAAACAGTAAATGCTAAACACATACATAAATAATGGATCAGATTAGGGGGGATATATACATTAGACGAAAATTTTCATGCTTAGTGATGTGTTTAACTCTAAGATAGTCATCAGAGATCATCTTCAAAAAAAATATACAGAAGAGATGTCTCACATTTATATAAAAAACTTCATTATTAACAGAAACATGTATATCTAACTAAAAAGTTGCTATGTATCATATACTGAACTTCTTGTTGAATATTTGAATAAGGTAAAAGACTTGGCACGTAAGAACGTTATACCAAAAGCAGATCAAGTGATTATTTTTCTGATGGGCGGGATTGTTTTATGTATATCGTTGACCAAAAGTTAATTAAGGGTAAATCAATTATAAACTTATCAAATTATTTGTTGAATGAATTAACAACGAACAGAAATGAATGTTCATCCATTGGGAACAAAAAAGATATTAAAGTATCCGCAAAAACTAAATGGTTTTCTCATACTTTTGAACAAATGGCAATAGAAAAATTAGTTTATATCAAAATGAAAGAAGCACAGGTGAAGAACATGTGTAATCTCAACACCCTTATTCAGTAAAGATTAAAGATCACGAAACTAACCTGAGAACGAATTTTGAGTTTAGGGTTTTACAAATGGTGTGTTGTTAATCACGTACATCTGAAACTAACCTGAGAATGAATATTGAGTTTAGGGTTTTGCAAATATTCTAGTAATAATATGAATTATATCTTCATGCAATATCATTTTCCCGACTGAATCAACATCTCCAGGTGTCTATGTATCAGATGTGAAAGGAACAGTAACAGAAGCCTGATCCTCTGCATCCATATCCCTATGTGGAGACTCGGTCTTATTATCTTTTATAATGCCATTTTCCTCCAACTACTGCAAGACATTGAATGGAGAAGAGTGAAACTATAGTAATCCAGAATTTACCTGTTAAAAATCATATATAACCCAATTTGACCCGTTCAAAAAAATAGGTCAAAAGAAAAAGTGAAGTAATAGATTGATGGTATATAATTCTTATAGTCAATGAAATTATCACATCTTTAGTGTCAAGTCCGGTACTTAAATTGATTGTAAATGGTTAAAAAGCCGTCTTAAATATTTATGAATTCAGGAATCAATTTTCGTGTAAAGTAGGGTGTGCCTCATGAGAAATCAGATAGAATGTGTAAATCAATGAGAATCGATCGACAATGTAAATTTGTAAAGTAGGGTGTGCCTCATGAGAAATCAGATAGAATGTGTAAAGCAATGAGAATCGATCGACAATGTAAATTTGTAAAGTATG
Organism: Tanacetum coccineum; assembly: GCA_026074375.1. Taxonomy (NCBI): domain Eukaryota; kingdom Viridiplantae; phylum Streptophyta; class Magnoliopsida; order Asterales; family Asteraceae; genus Tanacetum; species Tanacetum coccineum. The sequence goes on along the minus strand of BQNB010022867.1, from coordinate 734 downwards.
AATTCAAGAATCGATTTCAGTGTAAAAAGAACATTGTGAATGGTTTTAATTTGTACTATTAGAACTTAACGTCATCACCTCCAAATACCCCAAGAGCAAATAATGGCAGATTAGTTAAACAATTAGCAAATAATTATATGATCATAGTCATGAAAGTCACCAAAAGGCTTTAAACGCTACAATATAATGTTGCTAAGGAATTTTGTCATGTAAATCTGACTGACGGAACCCTATCAAAAATGTATCTTAATAATGATAAATAGAGCATATTTGAATGCAAGACCCCTATAATGTGCATCAGTACTCCAACTTACAGATGGTCTGCTTCTTTGTTTCCGGTAATAGTATAACACTCCTCAGCTATCAAGAAGAAAAAGCCTTCTTTTCCAGTAACCCCCAAAGTTTGAGGAGCGCTTTGAAAGGTATCCATGCCGTATTTGTAGGTCCTTATCAACAGGATCTCAATGAGCCTTAAACGACTTATAGTCCTTTGAATAAATCCAAAGATACTATGAGAGACAATAACCGTGAATACAAATATTGACGCGGAATATCAATATCTATACCAAGATGAACACAAGAACAAAATACTAAAATTGCTATTACTATTACTATTTGATTGTGAATGCTCAATCAACTGATGTTTACAATACTATTCTACGTTCCTTTTATAAGCATAAGGAACCCTAAACGCGTTAAGAGATAATGCTTATCTCTTCCTAAATTAACGCTAA